>JAPMOB010249722.1:0-84507 GCA_029875015.1 Lepomis gibbosus
ATGATTATTCATGCTTTTATTTCCTCTCGTTTAGATTACTGTAACAGTCTTTTTACTTGTTTGAGCAAGAAGGAGCTTCACTGTCTCCAGGCTGTTCAGAACTCTGCTGCAAGGCTTTTAACCCACATTAACAGAAGAGTGCACATCACACCTGTTTTAGCAGCACTTCACTGGTTACCAGTCCAATATAGAATTCAATTTAAAATCCTGGTTCTTACTTTTAGAACCCCTAATTAGGATTTTGAACCTGAAAATCAGCATAATACCACCTCTTTAACAATTCTGTCTCTTGTGTCCTTGCCCTGTGACTCTCATTGTCTCCTTCACATCTCCTCCTTCCTCTCCACCGTCCTTTCTACTCTCTTTCTTCCATCATCCTCTCTTTGCTCCCCTTTTTCCCTGCTTGCCCCGTCTCCTCCTCCTCTTCTTTCCCTCCCTGGCTGTGTCCTCTCTTCCTCTGCTCTGTTGTGATCATACCTCCACCCAGGCACCTGACTGCAGATAATCACCCGAGACGAAAGAGGAAAAAAAGCTGATTTTTTTATCTGCAGCCACAGCTGCAATTCATTGTAGAGTGGTGAATGAACGGGATAGATTAATAGCACCCCCTCACTCTCTCCTCTCTTCTTTTTTCCTTTCCTCCACTTTCTGTCAATGCTGTCTCCTACAGCTGGTGCTTTCTGAAGGGTGAAAAGACCCAGCTCTATTTGGATTTTGAATTTGCTTAACAGGAGCTGTAAATTATAGGCTTTTTTACAAGCAGGAGATGATCATGTTACAGATGAAGTTGCACACTGGATTTCACAGACTCAAAACATGTCCTTTTGATTGTTTTGATCAACATTTTTTACGCATTTATTTGGTCTTAAAATGGGCTCAAGATTTCTACTATTTTTTAAAACTAAACATTAACCTGTAAAACTACTATTAGACAGTTTGTTTACAGACAAAAATTTAACTGCTGCATATTTAAAGCCAGTTTGAGGGATAGCGAGAGAAGTGAGCTGCTATTAAAAGGAACCGTTTGCTCTTGCAGTTAAAAGGACAATTTTGACCCCAAGGCATCGCAGCTCACAGCGTGAGTTAAATGGCACAGGGGAGCTGTAGTTTGCAGGGCTCTGTGCAAATGGCTCACTGGCAGGTTGAACAAAAACAGTTTGCTTTGGCCCATGAAAGAAAAGGGGACAAAAATGATCCGGGCTATAACCTATGCTGACTTCCTGACCTTTTCTGCAAAAATCAAACAGGAAGAGTTGTGTATCTTATGTGAGCTTATGACCTCAAATTAAAAAAATACTGATGCAAATTACATTCAAGTTTCGATATTTGCTGTGGCTTAAAAGTAATGTGAGTAAAATGCTTTAAAATAGAAAAGAAAAAACATTCAACATTTAAGAAATAAATAAGAAAACATAAAACTGTTGAAAAACATATTGCTGTGCACAATTAGAACTTTTAGTGATGTGGGCTACTTTTTCACTTTTCTCCATTTAAGTCAGTTCAGCTTGTTTTTTGTCAATTTTAACTTTTCAACTGTGAAAAGTTGTGTGAACTGTGAAAGAAAAAAACTGTATCTCCTAAATGTTTCATGAGCTTAAAAAACAGTTTTCAGATAATCCACTGTTATTTCTCTGCGAAAAACACACCACATTTTGAGATAAATGGTTTTCACTGGGCAACAAGATGATGGATGAGTTTATTCTGATATTTGTGCTTGAAGACCGTTTTCACGTATTGACACCTCTACAGCAAGATACCTTTCAAAAAAAGAATCAGTTTAAAAATATAAAAAGTGAACAAAATCTCAAACACACAAATGTAAGATGTGTGCATGCATGTTGGATTTTATCATAAAATTGCAGTTTTTTTCATGTACCTCTAATCTCATTTGACATTTTCCAAAAAAAATTCTGAGAATGAAAGTAAAGCAGTATAGAATAAACTTAAAAGCGTATGACTAATTTTAATATATTTGCTGACAGACTAGTCCCGAGAGAAAATAAAAGAATTCAGATAAAACCCAGATAAAGTTCAAAATGAATGGGGAAAAAAAACTAAAAAACAAACACAACAGTTAATAGTGTATATGGACCTGTGACTGGATTTTTGTTCGACAATGAAACATAAAAGTTGTAAAATGATGGGCAAAATTGTAAAAGGGCTGTGCTTATATATTTCTTTTCTTCCAAAGCGCTTTAGACCACACGTGACATTCACTCTGATGGCCGAGGCTGCCATGCAAGGTGTCAACTGCTCATCAGAAAGCAATTTGGAGTTCAGTATCTTGCCCAAGGACACTTCGACGTGCAGACTGGAAGATCGAACCGCCGATCTTCTGATTAGTGGGCGACCTGGTCTAGCTTTAAGCAGCAGCTATACACTGATCTCAGTAGCCTATATCTGATAATTATCTCCAATATACTGTTATATTATCTCCAATTATCTTCTCTTACTGTTACTCTGTAGATCATCTGAGATCCGTCCTGCTCTCAAACACTCTGAGATTATGTCCGCCTCATGGAGTGGCAAGGCTCTCCACTCCACTGTGTGAAGGGGCGTCTAGGGACGTGGACACGGGTCGCAGGCAGCGCATCAGGGCATCGAGCTCCAGCCGAGTGGGAATTCATGTTGATTTTCATGCTTGGCTAAGCCTGTTTTGCCAGCTGCCATTTATGCTCAGACACTCATTTTGTATGAGCAACTGTGTGTGTGTGTGTGTGTGTGTGTGTGTGTGTGTCCTATTTTGACCAACATAATGTGGCATCCAGCTTTAAATGGAAATAGTGGCATCATAGCAATGCATGATCATCAGAAACTCTTTGAAACAAAATAAACTGTAAAATAAACATAAACTTTCTTCTGCATGTAAAACTGTAAATGTAAACACAAACACCGGCCCTGCAGCATTTTCTTATTCCTGTCACATCAAAAGCAGAGCTGAGAGCTTTTTCTTCTCTGCCCAACATAATTCAGCTTGGCTTCTAATTCGTATTATTACTGAAATTGCCTCAAATTTGTTGCCATGGTTATTTTTCTCCCCTCTTTTTTATGCTTTGTGTCTCCTCGGTGGCCGATGATTAGAGCCGACAGCGGCTGGAAAGAGTATGGTGTGTGTGTGTGTGTGTGTGTGTGTGTGTGTGTGTGTGTGTGTGTGTGTGTGTGTGTGTGTGTGTCAATGGGGGGACAGATAGCCTGGAAGGCATTGACCTGGTAATAGTGAATGTATTCACAGGCCATATTCCAAGATAGTTGCCATGGTCACAATAATTGGGAAGCAGATCAGTGAGAGAGAGTGTGTGTGCATGCGCGCGTGTGTGATGGTGTCTCAAGTCTACAGAGAGAGAGAGTGAATGATTGACGTTGAGAAAAGGAGGCTTGGGGCAACACTGCAGACTAGCAGCAGGAAACGGTACTACATTATCAGCTGCTGGCGAACGCTCACTGTTCACAAAGGCGCATTATAGGCTGTATTATTATATGTGTGGGGTGGCGATGGAGCAGTGGATAAGACATATGCCTTTGGTGTGGAAGACCTGGGTTTGATTCATCCACCAATGTGTCCTGATCAAGACACTGAACCCCTAATTACTCCGGATGCATGCGACCTCCCTCAGCAATTGTAAGTTGCTTTGGGTAAGGTTACAGTACATGAGTAAATGTAATGTATTGTGATTAATACTAGAAGTGGGTGATGTTGGAAGACTTGCAAAAACAGAAGGAAAAAAGTGGTAGAGAAACCTTTACTTTAATGCATGTGTCAAGCTCCACAAACACTGGATCCTATTCTTCCCTTAATCAAAATTCATAGCATCTTTCATTATATCTCCATTCACATGATTCAAACTTAACACCTCCTTGTTTGTAACATTAAAATTTGCCTCCAAACCCAAGGTCAGATACTCTACTGAAGACCTTTGATCGCTCGTCCAGAGCCACAGAAGACCTTGTGCAAATGTTTTCACAGGCTGTGTAATAAAATGATTATCAGTATGATATCCACACTTTTGACCCTGTTCATATTTCTTTATCTGCTTGAACAGTGACACACATTTTAGTATTGAAAGTAATTCAGTGTGTGTTTTCTTCCTGCTCTCGGCGTTGTGTGTAACCCCCTCTGTATATGTCTGCTGTCGGCCCTGTCACAGTCTGTCTGTGGCTGAATGAAGCGCTCTGTCCCGTCTCTCTGTCACAACACAGAAGCAGCATCATCATCGTCTGACACACTGAGATCACAGTGGTGTCCCCCACCCTGACTGCAACACACACACACACACACACACACACACACACACACACACACACACACACACACACACACATTTGTGACTGGCTTGCTAACCCCCGGCGTCCCACTGTCATGATTACTACTGTCTACCCACATCTCTCTCCTCCTTCCTCATGTGGTCAGGAAAAGCCCCCTGGAGGGAGTGGTGCAGCGTGGGTGCTTCTCTACACTACGCATGCCATAAAGTGAAGCGACCCGCAGGCAGAACAATGTGTGATGACGTTGTGTATCGGTGGGCGTGTGCTGAGTTTGTGGTTCTCCATTGGATGTTGGATTTACGTGTGCACGCTCATGATTATGGTGCAAAGGAGCTGTTAGACATCTGAGGGCACACCTGAAGGACAGAGTGGCATATTCAGCTATTCCTCGTCCTCTTCTTCTACTCCTCTTTACTTTCATTTCGTTTTCACCTCTCCCCATTTTCTCCTTCTTTCTTCCTTGTTTTCTTCTTCCTTTCCTTATCTTTCCTTCTGTATTTCCACTCTTTCTGCTTCTCCTTCCTAAATCTCTTATCCCTTTTTCTCCTACTTTTCTATCTTCCTCTTCCTCCTCTCCTCAGATGTGGAGGACGCAAAGGTCCAGTTTGAGGTGACAGCTTTTGTTTGTGGAAGCAAACAAAATAAAACTCATGCCAACTCATGTAATAATGTACAGTATTTGGATTAAAGGGGGTTGGTGGGTGTCTTGATTACAGTGAGTCATGTTGAGGAAGGGTAGAACAGCCCGCCTCCCTCCCTCAGTGGGGTTTTTGACGCTCTGGGCAAAAATCTCTCTATTGTCACTGTGTTGTAGCGATAAGGTTTGTGTGCCAGTCAGTAGCTGCTGTCAGCATGTGTATGCAGGCATGCAAACATTCACACACAAAACACACACACACAAATCCGCATTTTTTATGTGAAGTATGAATGCATCAGTTTGTGAATACATACAGTCAGATTTGCTCAGTGTGAGACATGCTGTCAGTCTGAAGTGTCACTGTTTGTCTCTGTGTTTGTGTGTGTGTGTGTGTGTGTGTGTGTGTGTGTGTGTGTGTGTGTGGTGGGGGGGGATTGACCCAAGGGATGGAGCATCTGTCGCTGTAAGTGAGGCATTGCTGCCAGGGGTATGTTTGTGTGTCACAAAGATCATCAGATGCCAACAGAATTTTTCTACCACAACCCTGAAAGTGACAAAAGGCAGTATAAGGTTCAGATCAGGTGAGTCAAAAATAACACTGAATACCTGAATAAATAAAAATAATAAATAAACAAATAAAATGGAGTCTAAGAAGAAATAATAAAATGTATAGTTTTCCATTAACCTCCAATAAGTTGATCTTAAACTTAAATTAAAACTGCTCTTAAATTTATTGTACAGTTGATTTGATTTCAACATTTCTAATTTTCCACATCCACTGATTCATCCACCAATGTGTCCTGATCGAGACACTGAACCCCTATTTGCTCCTGGGGCATGCAACCTCTGACAGCAATTCTAAGTTGCTTTGCGTAAAAGTGTCAGCTAAATGAGTAAATGTAATGCATTGTTATTAGTAGTATAAGTGGGTGATGTTGGAGGACTTGCAAAAAGTGGTCGAGATACCTTTACATGTGTCAAGCTCCAAAAAACTGGATCCTATTCTTCCTTTAGTCCAACTTCATAGCATCTTGTTGATTTGATTTCAACATTTCCAATTTTCCACATGCATAGGGTGGCTGTGGCTCAGGAGATAGAGCCGGTTGCCTGTTAATCGAAAGATCAGCTCATCCAGCTGCATGTCAAAGTGTCCTTGGGCAAGATACTGAACCACGAATAGCCCCTGGTGGCTGTTCCACCAGTGTATGAATGTATGTGAATGTTTCTGATTGAGCACTTAGGTTCAGTGTATGAATGCGTGAATGGTGAATAAAGCATCACGATATTAACACCAACACAACTGAGTCATCTAATTTAAAAAGAGCTGGTCTCTCGTGATAACAACATGCTCCAAAAGTAGCAAATTTAGGCCAGAGCCCTTTAGACAGAGAAGGCTTCTCTAAAGGGCTCTGATTTAGGCTATTTAAATCACATGACTTTAAGATTGTCTCATGATTTGTCACACAAATTAAATAATGCGAAAAACCCTCCAAAGTCAGAATAATGTGAGGTTATCCTACTTTTTCCATTTTCCTCACATGCTGCATTCTGTGTGAGACAGGCCAGTGTGAATGCAGCACAAACCCACCTGCCTTTTCAGGTAGCTACTGTGGGAGGAAAAACCCTCAGACCGGGACACAGGCCTTATGGACAGCACACTATCTTAAAAAACATGTTAAACATTATCCTAGTATTTAGTAGTAATCAAGCTAGGTACAGAATATTCAAACATAATGGATAAATAAAAGTCTCCAACTCTACCTAGCTGCAGCTCACTTTTATCGTAGCTAACTTTGTTGCATTAGCTCACTGGTTAAAGTGTTTTAGCTTAATTAGTTAAGTAAGGTTATTTCATAGACTGTATATAAGAAGTGGACGTAGACATCATGAAGTCACCCGTTGGTTTGTTGACTGCCATTTTGAAGCCTCGAGTTTGACCGCTGCCATGTTGAGATAGATAATCCCGCGGTGAAGCATACTCTGCTTTATGGTCTATTTTTCTTTTAATGGGACCATAATTTACTAAATGAACAACGTATTGTATTGAAGGAGACATTACACAAGCAATTGAGACGATAAATACATCAGGAAAGTGTTTACTGAGGTAAGTATTCAGGTGAAAAGCAGGGTCATTTTGCCATTATTTCTAATGGACTTCTTTTTGCAACCAGAAGAGTCGCCCCCTGCTGGCCGTTCAAAAGAATGCAGGTTTAAGGGACTAGACTGTTCATAAAAAGGGACTTTGCATTGGATTTATGTCTCAGACTGGAAGCTTCACGCTTGGTTTATTCACTAAAACTACAGCAGTGCACAGTACATATGGGTGATTGACGGCACCTTCCCTGTTGGTGTAGTTTTATGATGAAAGCTAGCTGCAGCTACAGTTACTTTGTATAACCACTAGCTTTCAGGTAAACCTTCTTAAATTAGCCTGACATATTATTACATAGGTACAATTTTACACATTAATTGTCCAACTGTCTGTATTTTTGATATATTCATTTTTCTTCTTCATTTACTGCCACGTTTTTATCACAATATTAATTTAGTACTTTGTGAAAAAAACATTTTATTACAGTCTTTTGTCTAAATTGAGAAATATATTCTAAGTGGCTGAAATGGGCTCAAATTCCCATCAGCCTGAGTAAATCAGTTCGGGTTATCTGCACCGGAAGCTGAAGCATATTTAAGAATATTTGCACTGATGGATATTGAAAGATAAAGACGGCCTTTACAATGCAATCATTTTATCTTTAATTATGTGTTTTATTAATGGCACTTTTTATATGGAAATGTGATTATAATAACACTACATTCATATTGTAGGTTTATTTAAAACAGCTCTGCTTTTAATTTGGCACTTTTCCTTCCTTAAAAAAAAGAGACGAAGTGGCTATTTGAATATGTTTGATGTTCCTTTCAGTGTGTCTTCCTGATGCTGATTCACAATCAGCTATCCGCCTGTCTGTCGGCTTTCTGCGGGAGAGATAGTGCTCTCTTCATTACGCGCTTCATTAATTTAAATGCTAATTGATTCTGCGAGGGCCTTTCAGACAGAGGGCCAAGTCCTGTCTTCCCCCATTGATTGTGTGTGTGTGTGTGTGTGTGTGTGTGTGTTTGGTGCACCTGCTGGATCCTGGAGTGACGCGTCCTGACAGAACAGCCTCTCCTGCCTGTCTGTCTGCGTCAAGTGTGGCACTGATATGGTTTGAGTGCTCCAAGCCAGAGAGACAAGCACTACACTAAAAGAACACCTACCAACAACCAGGCTCAGAGGGTAGTTTCAGGGCCCCAGAGGTGAAAATTAAAAAGCAGAAAATGTGAATAAAAAGGCAGTTGGCATACTGTATGTACTGCATGGATAAAACAGGATGCAGGGGCAGTTAAATGATCCGTGCTCCGTTGCTAGGAGACACCGGGGCTGGATGGTAGAGATAAACGCTGGGATCCACCCCTGGCGGCGAGCAGAGGGTGGGAAAGAGAGAGGGGGAGGTAGAGGGTAAGAAAGGGAGAGTCTAGATAAGGGTGGGGGTGGCGGGTGAGTCATGTGACAAAGACAGAGGCATCCTCGTTCATGGCAGATAAGCTTTCTTTTCTCCCTCGAGTCCCCATTTTCTGTCTTGTGTCTGTTATTCACAAAAGTTGGTCAGGTGTGTTTCCTTCACCTGTGACTTTAAATTCACGGGTAAGATTGTTTTCTCACTCAGCTTCATACTATGATTGATGGAGTCCTACATGAGCACAACATTTTCTGTCAAAGTTAAGTTTGAACAGATTTGGTTGTTTCACATGAGAAATTTCTGTTTTCCTTTTTTCCCCCTTTCTGCTCTTTTTTACTCATTTGATGTGGTAAAAAGGTAATATCACATGGTAGGCTACTTCTGTGCACCAATCAAGATTTTGCAGCATTTAATGATCAAACCAAACCCACACAAAGCAGGTCAGCTGAGTTTTTGAGTGTTAAACTCGAAAATAAATAAACCCTGATGGTTTTCTTTACATTTTTGTTGCTGAATATTTAATGGTACCAAGATGAACGGATGAAAATTTTGAAGTGTATATCTGTGATCACCCATGTAAAATGTTAACAATATTTGTAATATAGAGTGTATGAGAGCCTGAATGATAAATCCGCCAGGCTGATACATATCCGCCTATATAAGTTAGTTGTAGATATATCGGTGTCAGCCCTTAAATGAAAAGAAATTAAAGTATAGGCTACAGAAATGCCAAATATATTGTTGTTTTGAAACTGTTAATTTTATAGTTTTCAACTGTAAACAGTACATTTCTTGGTTGTAATAGTTAAAAAGAGTTTAAGGGAGTCTTTTCAGAAACTTTTATTTATGTTACAGATTGTGTAAAAATGTTTTTTATATCGGCTGATATAAATCATCAAGTTTTTTAAACTCTTAAAAATCATTATTGGTATCAGCCTTAAAAAACATGAACTGGTCAGACTATAATTTTAATATAGATGTTTTCCCTTACCATTAACCCTTTCACTTTGAAATGACACTTGAGGCAAGTTGCATGAAATAACTTTAATTGAATTTTATAAAAGACTTCCTGTGAAAATATGGGAGCTAGATGAAGATGGACATATGGCAGTGTAAGGTAGTATAAGAGATCATGTATGGTCAGTCTGAATCTGTCATATCTTTTTTGTTTTCTGTTGGTTTTTGTTGTTTTGTATGTATTTGTTTAAATATACAATAATGGATGAATTCAAAATACATATGTTCAGCCTTCAAAACCCACCATGTATAATGTGTGTAACCCTCTCTGCTCATTAGACTGTAAGTTTTTGTAGCTGAAGCTCTCCAAACTGTCCACTTCGACAAATTATTTCCATCGGTGATTACCTCAGTAGTGTTAAATTTATACCAGAACATGTTTTTTCTCTCCATCTGTTTCCTGCCCCACTTGAACACATCATTAGCAGAAGAGATTAGAGTCTAAATTTGAATGTGAAACTTTACTTTTGTACTGTCTCCTCAGCTGGTGCCAGGAGGGGGAAACCATGGCTGCCACCATATCAGCACAGGAAGAAAAGCTCCATCTTGCATCATCAACCCAGTCGACTCCGGTCAGCCCGGCAACAAAAAGACAAAAGGAGAAGAGCACTTCCTCTACCAAACGTGAGGGAAGCGGTGGGCTCTGAGTGCATGTCGTGATTAGTTGTGAATGGGACGCAGCGGTCTGATTGGTGGAGAGAGCCGGGGGTCAGGCGTTCTGCCAGCAGCTCATACAAGGCTGCTGATTGCTTTTCATCCACTGATTACAGTAATTTGGATCTGCAGTAGGCCAAAGGGGCCTGCGTCTGGCAGGCCGGCTGCTGTGGGGATGCAGTTTGGTTTGCTTTTTTTGTTGTTGCTGTTGTCTGAAATGAATGAATGAGGATGGAAAAAACACCAAACATCCAGGATGTAATGACACACCTTATTTCATCACAGGATGTGATGAAATAAGGTGTGATTCATGTTTTCCGTGCTGACAGAAAGTCTTGGAGGTCTGATGAAACTGACTTGTGTGCTTTTATTGAGGGAGAATATGAGAAACTAGTTGGTGATTTTCTTTCAAAATACTTAATTTTGATTTTGGAAAATAATCTGTAATATTTCAAAATTGCAGATGATTACGTCCCTTAAAAAGATTCTAAATCCATCATGCTGGAATTCATTTTATCTGTTATTCAAATAATTAATATATAATTTTGGATTGAAATGCTTCATTCACAGCTGTCAGTAAGTGTTAAAAATACAAAACCCAAAGCTCTAAACTTAAATTCTGTGAAGGAAAAACGAGTAATTAATGTATCGCACATGATGTGTCTTCTTTCCTTCTGTATTTCAAGCGGCCATTTGGACACGCCGAGACCTTGAATAATCAAAGTTGATGAGGCAGTTAGTTGTAAATGTTTTTTTTTCCAGGAGTGGAGGCGATGATTAATCAAGGGAGTGAGCAGCTCTGGCCTCTTTGCCCGCACACATTACAAGGTTAATTTCTCTATTGATTACAGCAGCAGAATGAACCAATACTTCACTACAGATTTTCTCTGTTTTCACATAATGTGTGTTTATGTTTGCCTCTTTCTGTGATGCAGTTGTAGATTCAAGAATGATGAATGATGCTTTGGTTGATACCATCTTCCAACCACACCCATTGCCTCATATTGAAAAAATAAATCATGTTTATCGCAAAATGTTAGATTCACATTTATTGACCAAAAACGCACTTTTCAAAAGTGCTTTTCTTTCTACAGCAAAGACTAAGGTATTTTCACAGAAGTATTAAAAACAATGACTTGTGTAAAGGGCATAAATATACATTCTGACGCCTGCTGACTGAGTGACGTCGAAAATCTTCACAATAAAAGCTGGACATTGATGAAGACAATAAGAGGTCCACAACCACACTTTGATCACGGCAGGAAACAAATGTTCCTATCATTCATTTAGTGTTAAAATACTCCCTGGGTAATTGTATAGATAACACTGTTTCAGAGATATCTACCCCAAAAGGAGCTTTCTCTTTTTCTCACACAAACACATTCACATATGTACAAGAACAAACAGAGTCGATAGAAAACTTGTGTGTGAACTTGTGCCCCCTGTTTTGGTAACTCCACATGATGTAGTTTAAGCGTGCCTGCGTGTGTCATGTGTGTTTAGACAATACGTGTCCATAAGCTTCGCTCCTTGGGGTGTTTGGACCCTCACCGCTTGCCCTCTGGGATGCTGCTTCAGAGGTGACCTACTTCTCCTGATTGTCAGCAGAAGGCAGTTTCATCAGCTCGCTTTGTGTTGAGGCACTGAACTGTGCCTGGGACCCTGGGACAGGCCAATTGGACTTGTGTAATGAAGCTCATCACACACATGCACACACATGCACACACACACACACACATACTCATACAACGCTGCTGTCGCTGGATCCAGGGAAGCAGAATTTATAACAGCCATTTATTACCTTCTCCTTTATCAAAGAAATGTGATTCCTCCTGCGTGTTTCTGATGCAAGCGCTGCACTGCCATTATGGTCCATTATTGGGAGGTGACAGAGATTGAGCAGAGGGTGTTGATGGATGCTGGTGCCGGGCCGGCTGTCATTACTCCGTCTATTGAGCGGAGTGTGCGAGACACTTCCCACAAAATGGCCGCGGAGCACCAACATGGCTGCGATTGTGAGGAGTAAATGATTCACATCTGACGACGGGCACAAAAATGTTAAACACATTCATTTGCTGCTTGCGTGTGTTTGGAATAGTCTAAGTGGCAACACGATCACAACAGTCCTACTGCGGTTCGGTGATTTCGGTGCCTGTTCACAGCAGAGGGTATAAATGAGCAATATTTACAAGTGGAATTTATCTTCCTGTACTGTTTAGGAGAAACAGATGTTAAGTGATCCGTCAAAAAACAACATAGCGTAATGAAATATATACAAGAACACTGCAAATTCCCACACAGGGTATGGGTGACTTAACACCACATACTGTTACAGTGAGTGCAGCAACTCTACATTATCCTAAGGTCTCTCTAGCCTACACAATACTCATCAAATACAGAAGCCACAATGGTATTACATTCATATAAATAATAATTATAATAATCCCAGAATGCCCCATGAGTCACTTCAGCACTTTCGGCTCAGTTCATGTGTTAAAAATGAGAACTGAAGACCAGCTTCACTGTGTCCTTAACAATTCCCTTTAGAGGTGTCCTTGAAGTTGTGACACCAAATCCCCTGATATATATAAAAAAAGGTATCTTTGAGCACCGTTCTGTACAAGTCAGGGGTCCTTGGAAGTCCATGGATTTTTTATAAGGCCCACGAGATCATAGGGTTTCACAGATAAGGGGATATCAGTTCATCTGGGTCTTTCCCTCTTCGATTGGCACAGCCGAAGAAAGGAGCCGGTACAGACAAGACTTTGTTTAATTTGCGGTCAAAATGTATGAGCTGGAAAACTGTCCATGGAGAGGCCATGCGAGGCAGGAGACGAAAAGCAAATGAGATGGATCAGTCAGCTGATTACGTGATCGATCCGTTAGAGCTGAAGTCTTGCTCCGTTCCCAGGTTAGCTTTTGTTCTACTAGCTTTCGGGTTTCAATATATTTTCTCTCGTTGCTGGGTTTTAATCATCAGGATTTTGTAAAAAGCAGAAAACAATACTCTGTCCATATACTAACCTAAATGGAGTCCATCATTGGATTTACATGCAAACATGGTGTGACCTGATTTCCCAAGTAGATTTCTTGGACAATGCAGATTTCTGTGCCATGTATACCTGTAACCGGATTTCTATTAGACTTTCTTTTAAATGGACTTTACTTGTATAGAGCCTTTCCAGTCTTCCGACCAATTAAAGAGCTTTACACTAAATGTCATATTCTCCCAATTCACACACTGATGGCAGAGGCTACCATGCAGGTCCAAGCAACAGACATAGAGCACAAGTACCACTAAGTACCACTTGCACATACGCAAGTGCCAGACAAAATACTGTGGACAGGGAAAGTAACAGTGGAGTGGCTGGATTAAAAGGAGATGTCATTGTCATATTTAAAATGTATTTGACTGGATCAAGCTGGCTGATGCGCTAGAAGTCTAAACAAGAAGTCTGTTTCTACCACCAGGTTACTACAGTGCATGTAAACATGTTCCCCAATTACCTGTGTAACCCGGTTCCTCTGAGTAACCAGGTTACTTAAATGCATGTAAATGCACTGAATGATGCTTAGTAGAATTTGATAAGGATATTGAATGATTTGTTAACTTTTCAGTCTAGGATTGGACACATATTTGGTCGAGTGCATGGGCGGAAAGCTCATTAATCTTATTTTAGCTTGTTGCAAAAGACTGATGAATGAAACCCAGAATAGGAAACCACATGGTCTTGGCTGGCCTGAGAAGGGGGTGGGACTTGAACTCTATAGCCAGAGGTGCTCTGCATCCCCATCTGCTCGCTCATGTTTGGAGAGGAAAAAAGATGGCGAACCAAAATGCCCATTTGCTGTCCCTCTCCTCTCTTTTCTATGCAGCAGGTTCTCTGTTGGAAGTAATGAGTCACGTCAGCAGCGTTTTGCTTGCAGCGTAACAAAGGAGAGGAAAGATGGTGTGAAGGGAGAGAGAAAGACAGAGGGAAAGAGAAAGTGGGCGATGTGTGTTCATCTGATTGTAGACAGTTTTCAGGCTCTGCTCCTGGCAGATTCTCCATCTATCTGTTTCTGCTTCCTCCATCTGTCTCCTTCTCGCTTGTTGCTCCAAGGACGGAAAGGACACGAACAGAGGGCTGCGTGAATTGTTTTTTTTTGTTTTTTTAGGCTCTGCCTTTGTCCATCTTCAGTGAGCTGTAGCCCAATCTGTACATCTGTCCGTCCTTCACAGCCCTCTGCCGGCATTAGGTTTCAACTTGATGACCCACTCTCCTCCATGGTTAGTGTTGTATAAATCCTGAAGGTGTGTGTCGGGATCCACGCAGCGCTCTCCTGCAGGAAGCACACAAAAAATACTTAAAGCCTTAGTTGAGGGATTTTTTTCTGTAGCTGAATGAGATAAAAACATTTGGGTTGATTTTACATGTCAATCATGGCTGCAACTTAATTTTCATTATTGATTAATCTGCTGAATATTGTCTCAACTAATCAATTATTTATTTGACCTATTAAATGTAAGAATATTTTTAAAAATGTCCCAGTTTCCAAATTCAAAATGACATCTTTAAATGTTTTATTTTGTTTGACCAAAAGTCAAAGATATTCAGTTACATAAAGCAGCAAAGATTCAGCTATAAGCTTTGACTATTTTGGGAAAAACTGATCAACTTTTTTCAGCTTTAGTTTCAATTCAGGGCTTGTGTTTGTATCAAAGTGATCATAAATGAATAATCTCAAGTACTAACGTGCAGATGCAGAAGTTTTACTATACAAAGGTTTTTTACTGTCAGCTCTGCTGTGAGAGCACAGACGTGTGTGTTAAAGCATTTGTCTGCTCTGATAACTGCAGATGTACTGCTTGTGTCTCTTTGGCGCTTGCATAGTTCATTACATAAGCCGTGCTACCCTCATCAGCTCAATGAGCAGAAAGACATGCAAATGTCAGCGCTGCTCCGACCAGAGTAAAACAGCGCAGCTTCTTTCACTTACCAATATTCCCTCCCACTTCATACAGGGCGCAGTCTGGATATGCCGCCGAGACCTTTCTGTTGAGAGACATATAACACAAAGTGTCATCCTTTTTTCCCCACATGAAGGTAGATAAACATAATATGTCGTAAAGTCGTAAGGAAAATGAAGGAAAGGTCGTAAGGAAAATTCTACAAGGTGGCAAAAGTGACACAATTGCTAGAAAAAAGGCTAATACTTCAGGTTGATATCATCATCATCATCATCATCATCCCTGATGTCACTGCAAGTCATTGATGTGACTTTAATAATTCTCAGGCCCACTATTTAGTTTTTGTGCTTTGTGAGAACCAATAGATACGAATACAGTTTGGAAGCCAGATTGAAACAAGTCAGCATTCATAATCTACTTACAATGCAAGATGGCCGTGGTTTAAAACACTCTGGATAAAAGGCTGAGATAAGCATGTAGTCATTGAAACTGTATGCGGTATCATACCTTTGCAGTTTGCCCTTTCCATTTTCAGGGCTGCGGACAGACTGGCGGTGAAACTGGCCGAGCAGGTCTGAGGCTCGGGAGTTGATGTTGAGCTGGAACTCCATGGTGCCGCTCACCAGATCCCCGACCTGGATCTTCACTGTACGGCACAGCTGCAGGGCAAAAAAAAACAACAAAGAGTTAAAGAAAACATGCCACTTTAACAACTTTGGACAGTAAAACGATTGCGTTTTCACGTGTTTGAATGACGACATGAGAATGCTGCATCTTAAGCAGTGATACCAGCCTCATTTATAAAAATGTTCAGAGATTTATACTTGAGCTAAGTCTTAAGATAATTTCTGCAACACATATTATTCAGTGTACTTAATAGTGAGTTGACAAACAAAGCCAAACACATAGTAGTGTTGATAATTCATATCACATTGTTCATAAAGCTAATGCCAAAGTTCACCACAAACTGCAATACCCCTAAATGACCACTAGGGACACTTATGTCAACTCTAGGCTTTGCTTAGTGATAAGATCTTTTCCAGGTATGCTAAACCGGCTCACCTCTGAAGTGTTTTTATCGGGTTTTTCGCGGCTGTCTGTGTGGATCTTTCTCAGCAGGTTCTTGATGCGGCGATCGTAGAACTGGTAACGCCGGTTGCTGTTCTCATTCAGCTTACGCACCTGGCTCATGAGGAAATTTGGTATCTGAAGAGAAAAGGAGCAGGATGCAACATTTGTAATGGTTATATGTTTCTAATTCCTATTATAAGGTTGACTTGCTTGTTTTTTTCTGGATCTTACAGCCAGAAAATCAAAGTCAGAAAAAAATCAAATAAAGGGACTGCTATTTATTTAATGAACCATCCATCCATCCATCGTCAACCGCTTATCCTCCATACAGGGTCACGGAGGGGGCTGGAGCCTATCCCAGCAGACATTGGGCGAAAGGCGGGGTACACCCTGGACAGGTCGCAAGTCCATCGCAGGGCCACATTTAATGAACCCTCAACTTCAATTTTATTAGTTTTTGCTGATATCTAGTTGCTAGATGACAACAGGGAAGTGAAATTCAAAGTTTTTGTGATAGGTGTTGCTTAACTACTCTTTCTTATTAAGGAAACTAAAATTGGTTATGGGCACATGTAAAAAACATAACACAGCCTACACTCTTCCCATCTAATGTTTCTTTTGTAAAACCAATGATCCTGTCCATCTTGAGGTTGAATATGTGGGTCAGCCTACCGTCCAGAGCAGGTCCTGGTAGCGGATGAGGAGCCTCATAACATCTGCCGCCTTCTCCGCATGTCCTTTCTCTGTCCCCTCAGTCAGTCTGCTGGGGACGGCCTTATGGAGGAAGAGGTTGGGAGCCATGATGGTCGCTACGGCCCACAGGTTCATCCTGTTTCTCTTCTCTCTGGAAACCACCTTACTGAGGAACTCAAGGAGGACCTGAAGGACACACGGATGGAGACATGCAGACGGATATGTCAAATCAAAGGCATTCAGACATTTTTGGATCTATTGTTTTATTTTATTAAACTGGATGAAAGACACTCGATCACTTTCATCTGTACAGTGTGTAAATGTTGAGAGGCCTCTTTTGAACAGAAGCACAAAATGGAGTCAAGTGAATTATCACAGTAACTGAATCATCTGCAACACCTCTACTGAGAAGTATGTTAATGCTCAGTAAGTTTCAGCTGCCTCCACTGGAGTCAAAGTAATTAGTTCAGGTGGGTTTTATGCTCCTGGATGGTATAAGTGGAGCTGACGGTGAAAGTGAGTCATGGTTAATGCAAGCCATTATATAACCGAACAGAGTGTTTAAAATGGATTAAGAGCAGAACAATATAGTAATGCATTATGAAATAGCGCTTTGCTGTGTCAAGTTTCATGAAAGTTTATATTGGGATGAATTTTTGACAACCATAAGAAGAGCATGTAGGGCGTAGTGAAAAACGCTGAATATAACTTAAATGTCAGTTTAATGCTTTTGGTGTAATTTATGGATTCTGTAAAAGTCTTGCAGTGTTTTTACACTTGAATATGAAATATTGTTTTAAACTTGACTCTTTCATTTTGGTAGGTAATTTTCAACCTATGATTTTCTACGGTGCTGGACAAAGTATTCAGATCCTTTACTTAAGTAAAAGTAGCAATACCACGTTGTAAAAATATCAATTAAAAAGGTTAGGTAAGTAAAGATAAGTATTAGGTACTTAACAAAATATAATTAAAATATCAAAAGTAAAAGTACTAAAACATAGCAAAGTGGCCCCTGTGAGTGTTATGGTATCATAAATTATATTATTATGTTATGTATATATATTATATATATTATTACTCATTTATGTGCAAGGAGCAATTTGCTGCTATAGTTAGTCAAGGTGGATCTCATTTAATTGCTGGGTAGTTAAATCTACAACAAGCCATCATTGTTTTGTGTGTAAAATCTGTATTTATAAAGTACCTAGTAACTATTGCTGGCAAATAAATGTATTTGATTAAAAAGTACAATCTTTCCCTCTGAAATACCATAAATTTTGTACTGAAGCTCATGTGTTTTGTTACATTACAACAACCGGCCATGCATATGAGAACTTGGCCATGGCCTAAGCAGATTTCTTCAGCAGAAATCGAGCTTTTATAAACGTGTTTACTTTATCCTGACAGAGGAAACTTGATTCTTGTTTACATGAAGGAACGCTCTCCCTCAGGTGCACATCTGTTGGTTCTTTTTAACAAATATCACATATTTAGATTAGCCTTTCCTGCTGCTTTGTAATATGTATATTATCGCCGTGTTCTTACTCTGTATATTTGATGGCTTGTTTTTCCTTTTCTTTTTGGCCTCTTTTATCTTTTCCTGTATTACCTGGTTTTGTAAAGTGTCCTTGGGTGACAAATAAAATGCATCGTCATGTTATTATTATGATGATGATGATATTTTGCAAGTCAGGTTACTGCCAAAAAATCTTTAAGTGAAATCTATCATACAGTGTTATAACAAACTAGTATTGTCTCTATGTTATGGAGTGCATCATTGAAGTATTTGTGTATGTGTGAATGCGTGTGCGTGTGTATGTACCTTCAGTGTGTTCCTGTTGGGCTCAGGCAGCAGCAGGATGAGCAGGTTCAACATGTGGAGTTTCTGCTTCAGCTCGGTGATGTCTGAAGCAGGAGAGAGGAAAGATAGGGCAGGTTTAACACACACAAACACACACACACACACACATGCCTAGCACTCACAACACTTCACATTACTGGCATCTGGACAGAGATTCGAGACCTTAAAATGAAGGGGAGCTTGCTTTAGCAGGAGTTTTGTCCCGTCTGCCATTACAGCACTGAACAAACCGCCTCACTGACTTTGTTGTGTGCTGAGATATAAGAATATATATGTTCTGAGGACGCTATGTATTGTCTCTATCTGTAGGTTGTTGGCTTTATAGCTATGTGTTATGTTGAACAGGCTGTGAAAACAAATCACCCTCTGGGACAATAGCGTCTAAAGTCTAAGTCTCTTCATTTCCTCTGTGTTTGGCTATGAATAATGGGATAACTAAAGATTAATGACATTGTGACAGGTGGCCATTAGCTTTGCTAGCTTATGTCTCTGTGGTCACACGTCGTTTATCACCTTGCACTGACTCTCCTCCACAAACTACACATCAGTGAGTCATCAATCAGATTATATTAATATCAACATCAGTCTAGTTGTGTATTAAGGTGAAACTAATGTGAAACCAGCAGATCTTTTACTCTTTTATTTTGTGGCAGTGCAGGGACCCCTCTTCAAAGGATAACTTGTTCATCTTAATGTGGATTTCTCAGCCAGAGTATAAAAGATAAGCAGCACGCAGCGCAGTCATCGTGATAAAGAGACTCACGCAATTATGATGTGAACCCTGCTGAGCTGTCTGGAAAAGTGGGCAGCAGAGTTGTGTAGAGGAGGAGTAGACGACTTGTTGTGTATGCCTGCTTTATGCAGTAAATGTCCGACTTGCCAGATATTAAAACACACACTCATTACAAGCACTTCAATAACACACCCATATGCATATTGATATATTGTGTAATCTATCACAGGTCTGGTCTTTATGTAGCTATGGAAGAGCAGTGTAATTAGTGAGGTGTGATTTAACACTGTCCTGAAAGCGAAAGGTCTTTAATCCAAAAAACAGACGTTTGTCTTGTATCTGGATAACCGCTTGTGTGTAAAATGTTTTTAATCTAATTGAACTGAAAATGTTACAGATGCTACAGAATAATTGTTCATCACATCTGAAATTGCTAAAAGCTCGATATGTACACTGACCTCTGACAGCGCTGAAGGTGTTGAGGTACTCGGCGGTGAGAAGAGGGGCGGGCAGTTCCCGGATGAACTTCTTGAGCAGCGCGGCAGCATCGTTTGGACTGACCTCATCCCAGCTGACACGCCCTGAGTAGAAGTTGGCCTCAAAGTTCTGCTGAAGCAGCTGCAGGTAGGAAACAATGACCACAGAAGACACAGATGAACACTTTCAGTGAATATACCATCAGTGAGTTAATTTAACACTTTTTTATTATTTAAATGTAATTTATGTGCCTGGTTTTGCAGATCTGTCATGAATAATGAATAATGGCTTAAGTGACTTTACATGTCACTCATATATGAAGTTTATTGATAAATGTCACATTTTCATAGGTTTCCTATGTCTTATAAAAACACTATAATGGTTTAGGCAGGATTTTGAGCTTAGCACATAGATTTGTGTATGTACAATCAGGAGGAAAGTACATTGTGCTCTGCCAACAGGACAACAAGGCATATTATGCTGAGGATAGTAGATACTTCATGAGCTTATTATTAATACTATAGTACACTGTTGGTTGGGATGTGTTAAATGGCGCCCTCTTCTGTCTGCTTGATTTAAATGATTTCCCATCTACTTTGCATGTGCTGAATTAAATACAGAATCAGAAGGCAACAGCAGCTGGAAAAACATTATTGATTTTGTCTCATTGGCCCTTTTTTTCCCTAAATGTCAACTATAGTTAAGCTCATTGAAGCGGTTTGATTTTCCTCACTGCAGTTTAAGCACTTGACATTTAACAGTGTCAATATTTAGTCTGCCCTTTAGGTCACGAAACAGTATTTTTTGCTTTACTTTAAACACAAAATTCAAAAAAGGAAGAAAAAATGATCTGGTGCAGTGGCAGCTTTGTGTGACAGAAATAGATGTGGATCCAAATATTGCACCTTGATTCTGGACTGAGATCCTGGAACCCGCAGGATCCCCTCTGAATCAACTCCCTTCTTCTCTAAAAATGACAACAACTGCAGAGAGAGAGAGAGAGAGAGATTAGCAGAGAGTCAGGCATCAGTAGATAAGAATCCCTTGCTCACCTCTGCTGGTTATTCTCAGTAACTGCTGCTACACACACAGGGTGTGGTCAAAGCATTTCACATTTGCAGGACACAGAAATTGATCTTTGTGATCTATCTGAAGACACAGTTTGAGGTTCAACAAAGACAAAAAATGTGCTGAACACATTCTGAGGCAAAAAATATGGTTACAAATATGCAAACTGTCATGTTATGGTAGACCAGGGGAAAACAGCAGATCTGATATATTACAGGCACATTGGAAAGCTCCAACAACTTCAGGGGCTGCTTAGATTATTGGCTAAAGTAACAACTTCATGTATTTAAGTAGTGAAAAAAGGTATATTAAGATCTATAACACACACCGCCTGCAGGAAGAGAGGAGTCAAGGTGTTGGGCTTCAGTTTCTGATCATTCTCCAGCAGCGTAGCCAGTGGCACCCCAAAGAGCGGGCTCTCTGTGAAAGAACCAAAGTGTCATGCGGTTGCTCTTTACATTAACATTTAGCTAAAGTTGCATAAGGAAGACATTTTTCTGTGTTTTGTGTGTGTGCATGCCTACATCCATATCGCTGTGCCAGCACTTGCGGGATAAGTGTATAAGATTGTGCCAACATACTAATTGTAGTGTGTCAAACTACGGCTAGCCAAGAAATGTTAGGATTAGTTGTGGCTGATTAATGTATTACTAAAGAATATGTGAGCATCTTTTAGTCATATTTCCAGGGCTTTTTATGTTTAGGGAAACAAGTACTATGTAAAATATTTAGTGGAGGCAAGAGCATATTCAGATTTCAAACATGCTTATTATGTAAGTCTTTATGAAATATTCATTCCAACACCAGACTGGATGTTAGATCTGTTAATCTACCATAAGGAGGAAATCTCTGCAAAAAGGTGTGGATGGGGAACATGTGGTGCAGACAACCGGTTTGAGTAATTTGCTTTCCTTTTCTTTGAACACATAATTAAAATGCTATTGTCTAAAAAAAAGTCATCTACAGAATGCCTATTTCCTTGTGTGTGTCTTTGCAAAGTGCATGTCCCTATGCACCCGTCGTATGGGTGCCGCCATACCTGGAATTTTCCTCTTGCTGGTTTTGTGCCTTTTGACCTCCAGCTCTAAGAGGTCACACAGCGCAGTCATGTCGATGAGAGCCAACTGGCGCACCTTCTTCATGTCAGTGTGGGAGAGATCCTGAATACGAGTCACTCCGAGGCGGCACTTGGGGCAGATCACCCGCTGAGAAGGTGAGAGCGAAGAGAGAGAGACATGTGAAGAGAGAGGGGATTGGAGTTGAGAGTTGGGAAGTGGATGGTGAAGAGGTAAACAGAGAGAATGGGATAAAGAACAGGGAGGAGAGGAATGGAGAAGAAAATGGCGACAGTGTCAAATCACTGACATAATGCTCATTGTGCATCTGTTTGTGTAATTAATTAAACATATTAATTGATCAAAACTGTAGTGTCTTTAAAAAATGTGGCAGCTGTATTTTAATACCACTAATTTCTCCCTTCTGCTTATTTAGCCTGAAACAGAAAAATAAATCTGCTAGACCCCGTGACACAACAACTCTCCTTATTTGTTTTGAGCTAATTCCCATCATTCATTCTGCTTAACCCTGTTATCTAACCAACAACAAGGCTGATTAGAATTGGCTAACAATAACATTTGTGTGTGAGCGCGCATATTAACAGGTTTACATGAAAATTCAAACCCAGCCTGACCCAAAACTCTAAATATTTTGGTCCACTGGGATTAATTTATCCTGATCAGTCAGAACAACTTTTACTTTTACTACAAACCGTTCAAATTAAGAAAAAAAACACAAGCTTCTGCAGGCAAACTTAAAGGCAAACTACTTTTACAAGAACACAACAACATAACTTTAAAAAAAAAAGAATTGTATGCTGGTGACTGGGTTAAAAATGCAGAGAATTGAGACTACATTAGTTTATGTTAGACTATAAAATGTGATAGGTAAATGTGATAAAGAGAACGAAGGAGCTTTGGATACAGTGTGCCATATACTGAAGAACAAAAGGCACTGTTAACTGCAGGACGTCCAGCTAGACGTGTTTGTGGTTGTGAAAACAGAAAGATTTGTTCTAACACAAAAAATATATATATTTAAGTTTCGTATTGAGTTCTCACCCTGTATCTAATTTTATTCTTAACTTTGTCATGACGTCCACTAACAGAGGTTCTCATCTCATCCTGGTTCACAAACCAAACTTTGACTTATTATTCATCATGTATCTGCTTTGCCTTCCACAGAACCATATGGTTCTTTTTTAGATCCTCTTTTCTGTAAATAGATTTCAGATGTACTTTTATGCCCGCCAAAAGAAATTAATATAGGAAACACAAACATTTATGCCCCATTTGCAAATTCTCTGGAATGTTTCCAAAACTCCCAATTTGAAACAACATTTAAATACTAGCACAGTTTTCCCAACGGCAGTGGGACCTACAGTCACGCTGGGAAAAGAGTAGGAGAGGGTTGAGTGTTTTGGTGCTTACGGGCAGGGTGCCATCCTCTTTTTTGCGTTGGCTGTTGTTCTGTAGCAGTGTGGCCTGTTTGAGGAAGATGACAGCCTGTTCGCAGTAAGCGACATCTGTGATGAAGATTTCCTCTTTAGGGGCACCTCGCTGATGCTCTGGCGTCGCAGCTGAGCAGGAAACACACACCATAAGCTCCAATCTATTAATTCACTTAAGGAAGTCAACTGTTGAGATGTCACAAAAAAAGCAAAAAGTGAATGCACGCAACATGAGGAAGAGGAAGAAGAGGAAGAGGAAGATAAAAGAGCGACAAAAATGTCAACAAATATGAGAATGTTTTACCACACGCTCTCGTTATCTCTTATGTAACCCACATCTCTCAAAACTGGATGGAAAAACATTCTGCAGAAGTATTCTTTAGCTGCTTTAAGTGTTTAGAATCAATGCACAGAACTGTTCACGTAAAAAAGAGCAAATTTCTAAGGACGTCACTGTCAGTACAGAATGGCACTCTCTTTAATGTGTATATGTCTCTGTTGTTTGTCTACAGATGCCAACCTGCTGCATGTTTGTTAAAACATTAACAAACCAGATACAAAATGTATAAGGTACTTTTTATAAGGACTGTTTCAATGTCTATTTTTTTCTCAGTACAAAATAAAAAATACTGAGATGTGGCAAGTGAACTCAGCACCACAAGGACAGGGGCGTTCTCTAGCGGCAGCATGTAGAGACATGGAGTCTTCCCAGGGTTAATCTGAACCAATTAGAACATAGATAATGTGGCTGTGGCCTGATCCCGAAAGACCTCATCAGAACCTCACACTTCTATACAACCATTTAATGGTTGTATATCTGCCTTTGATGAGGCAATAAGCATTATTCCCTTTAGTTACTTGCTAGTTTTAACTTTGGCTCACTGTAATGATACTATTGGATGTAGCTCTTACCTGGTAGTGGTGTTCTGGCAACCGATGCCATGCTGTGTTGGGCGAGGTCTTCACTATGCCGGGAATCAGGTAGAAGGGTCTGGTGATATAGAGCATTTATTGACACGTCACAAACACATACAGAGCCCTTTCTGTAAAGACCAACTCAAGTTAAAAATACGTAATATTTTCTGCACCACTGGGAATAGGAATAGAGTGTTTCCTTTGAGAAAGGACCGATAAGGATCTCTATTCCCCTCTCAGGGCTGCTCAGACAGACAGTGGGGACAAAGCATGGCCTTTACATGTGATTTGCGTTTCTTATCACAAGTTAGCCCCTCTGCATGAAACAAGATGACACAATACACCGGAACAATAGAGAGTCCCTCACTGGGTCCTGACAGTCACCAGGGAAATCGGTATTTTAGATTTTACAGCAGGCTCTACTTGCTGTAAACTTGTACAACAGTAATCCTGAGACTGGAAATATAGGCAACAGATGGATTTGCACGTATCAAGGAAAGCTGAGTCTTGCGGTGAAAATCTACATGCATGTTACATATAAAAGATGTAATGCATATATGTATGCTTGTTACTCTGCATTATTAACTGCATTTATATTTAGACCCAACAGTTTACAGCATGACGTGCTATTGCCTTTTTGTTTGGGTCAATGTAAGCAAAAGACACTAAAAAGTCACTTTCATTTAGCTGACGTTTTTATCCAAAGCGACTTACAATTGCTATACATGTCAGAGGTTGCACGCCTCTGGAGCAACTAGGGGTTAAGTGTCTTGCTCAGGGACACAATGGTCGATGTTTCACAGTGGGAATCGAACCCAGGCCTCCCACACCCAAGGCTTGTATCTTATCTATGCGCCTTCATCAGCCCTTTAAAATGTATTTCAATTTTTTTCAATATTTTCATACAACATCTGGCTCTCGTTTCTTTTTGTACACCATTTGCTTTTGTTCCTCCATCGGGATGTCAGAGGTTGTGGTGAGTTACAGAACAGTTTCCCTTAGACCAGCAAAGATTCAGGGATATTTAAATAGTTCAAAGAGTCCTCACCTGAGTGATGGGGGACTTAAAGACGTCACGGACGTCACGTGGTGTCGATTTGTTCCTCTTGCGGAGGGAGAGTGTGTAAGACTCCAGTCGCCGCTGGACAGCCTCGGCCTGGGTCCGGGTCAGTGTGGACAGAAGCACCGCTTTGTCTACATCCTCACAGTCCTCACTGATGAGGTTCGACAAACCAGCATCAGCCAGCCACTGCTCCTCCTGCTCGCCTTCTGAAACAAAAATCCAAACATATAAACACATAGGGACATTGGCAACAAGATGCAGATATAATGCAAATAAAAATGCAGAATGTTACAATACCAAAGTATCATTTTGATGTGATTTTATCTATAAATTTTTAAATAGCTGACTCGACCAAATTGTAGCAACTATTCATAAATTCCTGACCAAGTTTGTGTATAAAGTTCCTTAGCCTGAAGTAACTACTAGCTAGTGTCAAACCAGTGATTTACCTAATTAAAACTTTGGAAATGTCTTAGCTAGTAAAGACTTTTGGTACGTGTAAATCAGTTGCTAAGAAACATCTGTAGTATGGTCTAATAAAATGCAATTTATTACGCAAAGATGAAGTCACTCTAACAGTATGCTGTAATATAACTGTCTAATATAACTGGTATGGGTTTGTAAACGATATATATTAATAAATATAATAAATATAAATAAATAAATATATTATATTATGTGTATAGAGAATTGTGTGCGTTTCAGAGTGAGTAGTATTCATGCAGTTAAGAATGAGTGGAATTTCAGGGATGTGTTTTTTCATGAACTGTAATTTAAAATCTCCCCAGTCCTTTTTGATCAAGAGTCAGGTCAGAGGTGTTAACCATGTTCCATCTTATCGGTTCAGTTCAGTTCAGTGTGCTTTATTGTCTTAAATGTTTCCTTTAAACAATGTTCCCAAATCAGTTCAGAGGGTTTACTCATTAGTGAAAATTTCATTAAAACATCAAAAGGATCTTTTACAGGGAAAAATTAACACAATCAGTTTGAGTGGACATAATAAAAGCACCTTCCCATCAAGTCAGCGTTCATGAATGGCTATTTGGCTTGTTACATAAAACATGCCGCAGAGTGTTTGATGGTGTTGCCATAGTGATGAGTGCTACTTTGCTGCATGAGAGAAACCTGATATGTTACCATGGCAAACGGATCATTTCATGGAGGACACCGGTGTGTGATCCTGGATGATGGCTGTGTTAAACATTGACTGTTTGTACCACAAAAACCCACAGTGACTTCCATCTAAGCTCTCTCTGTTCATTCCTAATCTGTCAGCGAAGGATTTGCAGTATTTACCTTCTGAATGTCTGGAGTCTCTCCTGGTGCAGTCGAGGTCTGCGTAGCCACTCCCCTGTCGGATGGTCTCCACCTCACTCCAAAACGAGTCCAGGCAGAGTTTGTCAGGGTGCTGCTCCTGATCCTGGGGTGACGGCGTGTGCGTGCTGTGTGTGTTTTCAGCGGCTGCCTGGTCCTGCGGGCTGGCCCAGGGCTCCACGCTCATCTCGGTGGGGCTGGGATTTCTGGTACACACATAGACACACGTAAAGAAATCGCACGCACGCATGCATGCAAACAAACAAGCAGGAACACAAAGACGCATACAAACGCAGGAGGAACGGTAAAGACTGAGGCGGTGTGGGGAGGAGGAATCAGCCGGGAGAGCCCAGAGAGAAGGAGAGACAAAAGGAGTGGGATGGAGGGAGGGCTGGAGTGAGGAGAGAGATGGCGAGAGAGAGGACACAAAGGGGGGTCTCTATTGTTCTTGCAAAATGTGGCCTGGAGGCATGGTACCCTGTAGATCCACTAGATGTCACTGTAAGAATGGGAGATCTATTTTCCTTGGGGTAACGCCCCTTCATCTACTGAAACAGATACGAACACATAGCCCACTAACAATGGCAGAAATAACATGAAACATAAAAATTAAATCTTAAATCATCTCAGATTCTTTTTCAAGCACAAGGAGGGAAAATACAGCCAGCTTTTTCTGTGAATGACAACAGAGGACATTGTTCCCTGACAACAATGGGACACACTCAGCTGTGGACACACTCGCAGCCCCCAGCACTAAAGTGTGACCCGGTGATCAGGGACACAGGAAGTCGTCTGCCAACTCACTCCATCGGTGTGCAGTTTAGTCACATTCCTCCAATAAGCTAATCTCATGACACATACCAAACCACACTACTTCATTTCTGAGGAATGCCAGGTGGTGTATTGTGCCAACATGACAGAACAATGAGATGACAGATCAGAGCCAAAAATACCTGTCATACTGAGAGCTTATCACTAAGTTCCTCATAAATACCCACGCGAGCTAAAAGACAGACGACGTCAGATCATATCCGGTTTGTTCCAGATCAATGCTTTGGTTTGTTAAACCAGTTTCGTGGTGTCTTAGAGCGGGGTCGAGGGGTGGGAGTGGGGCTGTGATTACATCTTTTGTAAGTTTCTAAAGATATTTAATTAATAAAATGAACCATACACAGACAAATACAGAAATATAACGCAAGATGCAAAAACCTTACTATCACTACGTTTTCATTGCATTAAAGCGTTTACATTAATCAAAACTATCAAACGATGTTAAGTAAAATGGGCCATGCTGATGTTTTACCATTCTCTAAAACAGCATGGTGACATTCCAACGTACATTATGTTATGTTACTTGATAACCCAGAAGATGCCATCTCCCTCTGACCAACCCGCAGAGTCTAGGCGGTATGCCTCAAGTGTGCACTTAAGGGATATTGACATCTGCTCCTACATAATAGATCTGTGACAAATTTGCAATCTTTCATTTGACTGGAGAGATATTTCACTGTTGTTTTCTGTTAGATTTTTCCATAAGACACATCTTCCCTCAACATATTAAGACCATGAAATTACTTAACTAATCCGGACATCGAATGCATTATAAAAAATTCTGCACAGATTCAATGTAGTTCATTAGTATCCGCAATGATACAGTCATTACTGAAGGCATCAGCAGTGATTGAGGCATTTGATTAATCAATCATTTCCTTTGTAAATATGAGAAAGCAGTGGAAAAATGCCAATCGCACCAGAGTCCAATGTCTTCAAATTCTGGTATACGAGCCAATTTAAACCCAAAGATATTCTATTTACAATTATATAACACAGAGAAGAGCAACATATGCTCACTCCTAAAAGGCTGAAAACCAGCCAACTTTTTGCATTTATGCTTGAAAAATGACTTAAACAATTAATCTATCATCACAGTTGTTGTTCAGTTTCATATAAATGTTTCAGATTTAGATTGATCCACTTTGAATACTGTTTTTTAATTTGTACAAACTGTAATTCAAATATGGACAAACCTAAATAGAAAGTTGCCATATGGATGCCTCCACTCAATTGAGACAATTAAATCAATTAAAGACAGAGAGAATAGTTCTATTAGTTCCACAGATATCAGGTTTAAATACATTATGGGGAGGAAAATGCAGTATTGATTCTAATAAGCAATACATTCATAACAAAGGCTGTTCTTTTCATGCAACATCTGGCTCAATATATCGCTCACACAGCTGTCCAAAGCCATAACATGTGCTCACAACCTGATACATTTAAGGATAAAATACATCAAGCCGTAGAGATCAGAGGTTTGCGGAGAGCTGGCTCACAGCAGCGCACTCTACATCCTGCTGCTCAGCAGCCACATCAACTTCAGTGAACGCCACAAATACTCAAATTAGATTTAAATGATGTGAAAATATCTGAGAATTTTCTGAGACAATAAAATGACCCAAGTTCAAAAATTAAGTTGTTTCTATCCCACAAACAAGGGTTTGTCTGCAAACTACCAAACAATAGTCAAATGTTTAAAAGCTGTGAAAAATGCCAAATCAGTGTTACCATCTAAAAAATGTTGGACTCCACAGCAGAAACTACACGTACCTGCAAAGGTATTTGGCATATTTATGTTATGATGGCTGTCAGCAGTGATGGAATGTAACTATTTCCATTTACTCAAGTACTGCACTTAGGTACAAGGTGCTATTTTATGTTTGAGTATCTTCATTTGAGTACTTTTCATTTATGCTACTTCATCAAATATTCCACTCACACTGTTGTACTTTGTACTCCACTACATTTATTTGATAACTATAGTTACTTTTCAGGCAAATAAAACATGTCATCAGTACATGTAATATGAAAAGTAATTGGCTTAAAACCTTATTCCACCACTGTCAGGATATTTTTTGTCTTTTCCACAATGTGCCATCTACACGACTTCAAGCACACACATCACTCTGATCGTACTGATCCAGCACCGACTCTAACGCCTTCTCATCACACGTACCTGGATTTTTTTTCATGGGAGGATGGATTCACACGCTTTTTCCTCGCTGGGCTTTGGGTAAGACGGAGCCTGAAACGGTTCAACTTGGTTCTTGGAAACTGCATGGTGGTGGACCCGAGCCTGCTCACCACTACCTCCTCTCTGCCTCCCATATCCGCAATGCTTAAGGAATACAGGAATTACAGTCCAGCACAAAACCTAGCTTTATCCAGTCCTGGTGGTTGGACACCATGTGAGTGCGATGTAAGTCTCTCTGCTGCTCCAGCTTCTCTGTGTGGTGACAGGAAGTGATCTTTGCAGATTTAACTGAGGCAGTTTGGCTTGTTTGTGAGCTGAGTGGAGCTAGAATGCACGAGGGAAAGACGACTCTCCGAACATCAACACATTCATTCACACCTGTCCCCTCCCACACCACTCTGAGGTGACACGCCCTGTTTGCATCAACTTTATCTCCAGTTCAAACAAGAATGTTTGAACAACAAAACTAGTTAAAACTCCTTTGGCTGTAATGTAATGATGAGAGCGCTTGTTCTAGTTATGTAAAGGTCTAATGCATGTAAACAACGCCACACGAGTGAGAGCTGACTAACCTTATTGCCCACTCACAGGAAAACCTCAGGCAATGGCCTTTTAGCTAAAGCTACATATCTCTGCTTGAGCTAATTAATCAAGGATTCTTTGATGAAGACTAGGCATCTTATCAGCTCTTTGCTTTGCCACTGTATGAGATGAGAATTAAGTTAATCAAATGGATCAAAAGATGAAGACTTCTCTTTGTCAAACTCTGTGGTTGAGTTTGCCTTGCACACAAGTAATCCCAAGTATAATAGCACATGCTTGCGGCGTGATAGCTAATTACCTGGTATGGTACAGCTTCTTATCACACAATTCATGTTGTCATGATTACCATCGTAGTTCAACCTCATACGATGATGATGTACGTGTGTGCGCAAGGCAGAGTGAGAAAACCCAACAGCAAGAGAAAGTGTCAAGTTCCTCAAGTGCAACAGGTCTGTCAAGATTGCACATAAGCAGCACTGTAACCCCCCCCAACTATCCCTGCCCCCTATTCATCATTTTTTCATTCTCTCTTGTCGTGCTGATCACACGCCTATCAGCTAAGGATACAAGTTAAGGTGAAAAGTGAAAAGATCATTCCAGTAGTTTTTGACATTTGGGTCATTTTAGCCAAGCCCACCTTTTTCAGACATTTCACCCAAACACTGATTGTTGCGTTTGTCAAAAGTCTGCTAATGCATGACTTTGTTTTGTGTTGATGAACAATTCTGGGAATGCGCTTTCATGCAAATTCAACTGAAACCTGCTGGAGCTTAAAAGGAAGAGCCTAATAAGTTACTTATAGTTAGCCTCTACAGTTTGTCATTTAACTCAGCTCTAAAAATGAATCTGAAAATAAAGTTTCAAACACTTGTGCCACATTCATAACAACTCAGATTGTAATTATTAAAATCTAACTAAGTATCCCAGCAACTTCGCCATGGAGGACCCTCAGGGGACAGGTTACAAAGAGGAATGAGGAAATCAATGGAGGAGAAGGCAGGCAGAGAAGCAGCATTGTCTTATTTTTAAACCTTCTAAAAATACTCCTCACCTTGCCAGCGAGTTATAAAGCTCAGCCACAAAACACATGCTCCTTTTGTAAACAGACAATTGAAAACAGAGTCTGCAGAAAATGTCAGGGTGTAGGACCTGTTTCTTTTTGAATGGGCCTCAAATTAACTCAGAGAATCAACAGGAAACCATCCACTCTGAGAGGTGAATGGACAAAATGTCACACTGCTGTCTTACATCTATACTCAGCACTGTGGGAAATAACACAAAGTAACCCCAACCAACAACTCTGGTCAAAGTATACAGTAATCCAATTGAAAAAGCGACTCGTGTTGAAAGCAACACAGTCTTTAATCCTCGTGGCTGAATTCCATTGCAAGCTCCTCAGCTTAGAGAAAATGCAACAGTTTGCTCAAACAGCCTTGAGAAAGTGTTTCTTCTCAACCCGTCACAGCATGTAGGATATATGATATAAAGACAATCCCAAGCACAGAGATCATTGATAGATTTTGAATCACAGTCTACAGAGGAACACATGAGCTTCCAAGTCCCAACAACCCCTGAATCCACAGCGTCTGCAGAGGCCTGATCCTACCTGGCCTTGGTCCGCGTGATGGCTCTGCCCGAGAGCAGCAGGGTCGCCGAGCTACTTCTCCCCCACGGCATCCTGCTGTTGTTGTACCCCCAGACTGCTGCGAGCTGTAGGAAACAGCAGCTGCCTGCCCTTGGCAAGCTGTTTCCTTGTAAACCTCTTCAGTGCACAAACACATTCGAACAAGGACGGTCTCACTGCGCTGCTCAGCACGTCACTACATCGCATCCTGGTGCAGGAAAGGAGAGGTTTGGATTTTGGAGGGGGGCAAGGAGGGACAGGAGCTGAGTGGTTGAATAGCTGACCAGGGCTGTGACACAGACCGAGGGAAGAGATTGTCTGAATGGCTGGTTGGATGGACGGGGCTGGAGCTGGGAGCTGAATGGATGGGGCTGAGGACACAACAGCCGCATGCCTGACTGGCGGGGCGGATTGACTAACTGGATAAATTTATGCTGGGGCTTCAACATTTCCACCAGTGGGACAAAAACAAGTCTAAAACATAATTTGTATTAGTGGCAACATGCTCACATATTCATTTACTGATTTACTCTAACACTGGAATTTGAGATGTTGTCTTTAACTTGACCTCTGCTCTTTTGTCTTTGTTGTTTTACCAGTCACTTAAGGCCATAATCCAGTTTACTGTCACTTATTTACAGCAGGGTTTAATATCAGTGAAAAGCAGCAAGATCTCACACAGAAACAGTTGCTCTTTGGATTAGGGGGAGGAACACAAGTAACCTACAATTAAACTCCTGTGTTACATCTTTTGGACATAACCTGGTTTGACGGTTTTTAAGACCAAAATCTGACTTGCTTTTATAATCTGAACACAAGACATGACACAGTTGGGACAAAACTGCAAACTTTTGCAAGCTAAAACATGGTGAAACTTATTGCTTAGTCCTTATGCTATGCATAGATTGGAACATAGCTAAAATATTAAATTACATTATATTTATTTAGCTGACGCTTTTATCCAAAGCAACTTACAATTGCCATATACGTCATATATGTCAGAGGTCACTGTTATTACAACAAAAAAAATTATTTAATTACACTTGGAACTTTACAGGATGCAATTTCATCTATTCATCTATATATTTGTTGTTTATTGTTTATTTCTCAATAAATGCCTTAATATACCTTCAGTAAAACAAATTAAACTGCCTCTGAGCATTAAATGTGCTATGCAAAGAAATTTGTCTTGCATTGTCTTGTCTTTTTTTCAGGCAATGCCTGACATACAGTATACACCAAATGTGTGAGGATATAGCCTTCTGATTTTACATTTGAAAAGGGCACTTTTACACCCAAGATGATAGAGGCAGAAAAGGTCACCCTCTCCCGTATCCCCCTAAGTAAAATTATGTAGCTCTGACTGTCCTTTAGCTGTAACAAAAGGTTACTTTGTGCTAAACTGAGCTAAGACAGATGTTGGGTTTCTTGCGGCATCATATTTTGAATGAGATTTACTAAATTTGTCTTAGTAGGAGAGAGCTTTGAGAGCTCAGCAGTGTTGGGTAAGTTTAAGATTATAAGAAATCTATACCATGTTTCTAGGAACATATGTGAGCATGGTATAAAGCTCAAAATGTGACCTTTGAGACGTTGTTTGCAGCAAAAACTTTTTAAACCCACTGGGACATTGCTAACCTTACACAATGCACTCTATACCCACTGGGGGAAATGTTTTAAATTCTTTCATGCCAAAGAAAATATGGAAATATTTAGTAAGCATATTTGTGAATGGCAAAAAAGTGTATTTCTTCTGGGGGAGGGTGGCTTATAAAAGGATGGCCAAGAAGGACATCAATTAGCTACAAACAGTATTGTTCTTTTCAGTTCAGAAGCCCTTTTGGTGTGCCCCTGGTCCACCTTGTATCATATTTAATACTGTACTGGTCCAGTGAAGCCTCCTCACAACAATTTATATTAGTCAAAAGCAAACATGCCCACTTAATTTGATTTTAAATTGATGTTCCCACTAAAATGTGCAGTCAGTCACTATTAAAGTCAATCTAATCAGTTCCTGGAAGAGGTTCTCTGCAAAAAAATGTTCCTCTATAAAAATCAGAACAAAAATTAGATAACAGATCCAGTTTTACAACTAGTAAACTAAATGCAGAATCAATTAACACATCGATTTGGTGTGGCTGAAATCAAACCCAGTCTATGCTCTATGCTGCTGGTGTCTCAGCTCTCTGGCAGTTTGCCCAGCCAAGTCTTCCACTCAATTTGTTTCTAACCAGATCAACAAAGATTAGGGAGACCACAGGGATCCCTCATGGGATTTTGCCCTCCTCACCAACTTATTCCTCACTCTTCTTCTACTTCATAGTGCACTTCTATACCACCATCATTGATTCCATCCTCACCTTCTCCATCACTATCTGGTACGCTGCTGCCACTGCCAGAGACAAGGGCAGGCTGCAGCGTATCATTCACTCTGCAGAGAAGGTGATTGGCTGCAATCTTCCATCACTTCAGGACTTGTACTCATTAACAAGCCCCAAGTCCATGACTGACACTCCCCCCCCTTTCAAATAATACAATTGTTTCTAGACGTGTAAATATTATTTCATTTCATATCATGCACAAACCTGGCAAAACAACTCCACAACATAAACCACAATAATGCACATGTAAATATCTGCCACATTGTTCTTTCACTGCAAATAGTTGTATTATTTTTCTTTATTCTTTTATTATTCTTATATAACTTGCATTTGTTTATTCCATATTTATATATGTCAACTGTATGTTTGCCTACATGTATCACCTTATCACCAAAGCAAATTCCTCCTATGTGTAAAACACTACTTGGCAATTAAGCTCTTTCTGATTTAAATTCTCTTCTTCTCCATTGGTTTAGACTATGGAGAAGTCTCTGTGGTCCCCCATGTGTTGCGTCTTTTGTTTCTCAGTCACTCTCTTCACGCTCATTTTAATTCTTCTTCCTGGTTAAGTCCAGTAAAACCACTATACCTGTTGGCTCTTTCCTCTTCCAGTCAGCCAAAACCCTTATTGCCCCAAACTTGTTTTTAAAATGCTTCTTTGCTGTCTCTTCAATCATCATCTCTGACTGTCACTGCTGGTAAATTAAGCCCTTTCTCGCCTTCTGTGACAATCCCTCTAAGCTCACAGATATGCCTAGAGGAAAAAGAGAGTGGAGAACGTGATGCCGTGTCTCTGTGTGACCATGACCTCCAGATGGCATGTGACAGCCAGCTTAGCCTCACGCCCTGCTCATCCACCTCTTGGCAAGCATGAGTGGAGTAAAGGAGAGGGGAAGGGAGGGGGGGTCGAATACAGGAGAGAGAAATGAGAAAAACAGAGGAAGATAAGACAGGAGAGGAGGTTATGGGAGAGGACAGAGGATGTGAGAAGGGAGACGGAAATGTGGCTGTTGTCTCTTGCAGGTCTTCAATTGTTGGCTATTGCTATTAAATGCCTGATAAGAGAATCTGCTGTATGTTTAAAATGTGAATTAGGATTAGGGAGAAAGGATGGATATGTAGCCCAGACCCACTTCCAGATGGCTTGACTAAAAAAACATGGTGACAACAGAGGCAGAACGATGTTGCTCGTCACTCATACCTGCAAACTCACACACACATACTTAAAAACTTGGCAGCATGCCAGCAAACTGTATGTGGGCACACGTGCACAGACAACACACGCACACAGAAACAGGGTCAACATACTGAGATGCACTCATCAAATGCTGCAGTTCATTTGATGACAGCTGACGCAAGTTTGTTTTCAACCCAATGAGCAAAGCACTGAACCACACAAACCAGTGAAAATGTTACAGATAGTCACGAGTGCAAAAGATTTTTAAGGGATGAAAAAACAAGCCATGCACATGTCGTTTTATACATACACATGGGCAGGACTGTGCCGTTCGAGATCCTGCATCGCACCCACAGAGATGCTGCTCATCATTATTTATGGCCGCAAAGTTTGGCACGTTAATTCATCTGGGCGGTTTATGTGACCTTGTTCTGCAAGCACAGGTGGGAAGTGATTTGGAGAAGGCTTCAATTATCTGGTCATATAAACATAATGATGAGTCATTTAAAATATGTACCTGTAGAAAGGGACTCATTAAATAAAATAACTTAGCAGAGGCCATAACTGTTAAAAATGTTCTTATGGTGTCACATGGGACAGCTGGGGTACATCTGTAAATTGTTACCAAATGAGCTTTGCAAAAACGGTGGAAGTTTACTTGTGTCAGACAAAAATATCATTCAACAAAAGAGCTTATTGCTCAGATTCAGTAACAACACCAATTATCGAGTGACACGCAGATATGGCTTCTATATTTCAGCCTTGTTTAAGAGACTTCGGTTGGTGTGAATGACATACATGCCTGTTGAGTTTAGAAACCACTGTTGATCTGATGCAACAGCTCATATTTTAAAAGACGATGCGACACGTGACTGTGAATTCATTGCTGTTTCCCTACCGTCCCGCACTCATGCACCTCATCAGTGTCACGCTTTACGTGAAATATAATAATGTTTATTACTTACTGAGAATGAAAAGCAGGCAGTGAAACAGGTTCATCACAGGAGAGCTACAAAAGCACGTCTGACTTAAACACTGACATGAACATGAACAACCAACGGTTGAAACATGATCTGCGTGTAACCATTTACATTAGCCTTTTCACAAACCCTGTCGGTCCTGTCTTGACACTCGCAAACTACATCAGGATCAGGGACATTATAGATGAACTAATATTTCATATTTTTATTATTTATTTCCTTTATTGGTTATTTTATCACATCTTTGTGTGAATCCAAATTCTCTCTTTTGGATCTCATATTGCATCAACCAAAACAAACAAACGTGTGCTCTCGTAAAGCCACTCACCACAGCTGCCTACTTGAGCTGTGCAGGGCCTAAGCTTCTAGCAATGAAAGCTGGAATAGCTTCTTTTCTCTCGCCATATGGAGCAAAAGTGGATTACAAGAGCAGTAGTACTTTCCACTGATGCTCACCACTATTTCAAAGTACACACCCTTTGCCCTAGCTCTTAAGGTAGCCTATTATATCAGTATTTTAACAGGCAAGCATAGTTTTTCAAATTACCTAAAACAATGATATTGGTGACTTGTTCTCGTCAATGTACACAGACAGTGAGCGGAAAAAATCTGGGGTTAAAATCCACAATGTGACAATAATTCCTAAAAGCCAGACAGTATCTGCAGCATGGATGTTAGTCTGCAGCAAACTAATCTGAAATTCACAACACTAAACAGTAATACTCAAGCATAGCACATCAAAGTGTGCATTATCTATCAACAAAACAAAATTAAATAGATTACTGTGGCAATATCTAATGTCAGCTAATTACAAACATTGGAAATGCTTCATTCATTTAATTCACTGACATGTATTTAAAAGTTTCTGTCTGAGGTAGCTAGAAAATCTGTCATGCATAATATTACATACAAAGTGTAATACGGAAACTCTTGCTTGCTACATTGATGTTGACGTTTAGCAGACTGAACTGATAGCTGCACACGCAGGCAGAAAAACACGCCCACAGCAACAGGTCCTGACACCTTAGAAACCAGAAACGCTTCCCGACTGGAGAGGAGAAATACAAAGCTAAACGGCAACATTTCACAAAAAACAACATATAAGTCAATCATTTTGCCTCTTTTTCTACTAAACACAGCCTCTTGTGCAAGAAAACATCAGTATTTTAATCAGATAATTGACGGTTTTTAACACATAAAAAAGGTAGCTAGATAATGGGAAACAAAGAGATCCCAAACGGAACCAGTTTACTTACCGGGGAAAACGCCGTCCACACCCCCGGCGTGAGACGGCTCAGCTGAGCGTGAAGAGAGGATTTTTCCATGTAAGTAAGTAATGTGAGTGCAACAGCGGTGCGTCTTGCAGTGAACAGTGACAACAAACAGATGGCAGGGGAGGGGAGCTGCCTCTACCTGCAGAGATGACATGAGAGAGACCGCTCTCCTCCGCTAACCGTCCACCGTTATCCCTCTCACCTTGCGCATGACGTCACCACGCAGGGTCTCCGCAGCAACAGTGCCGTAGTACCATTTCTTTTTCTACAACATGTTCGTCACAACCCATCAATGATTGTCTGTAATCTAACTCTTATTGAATTACAGCATCGGTCTCTAAACTTCTGTCAAACAAAAAAGAAAGCAAAACCTCTGTAATAATTGGAAAATTAGGCTAAACGTCTATATATGCGTCTATTAATGTATGTATTAATAGCTCCATACAATGTGTTTTATGCTCCTTTTGTTTATTGTTTAATAGAGATTTTTTAAAAACAACAACAATAACATGTTTCTCATGTTTTTCTTTGTTTTTTTTCCCCACGTAAACAGTTAACTCATATCTCAAAAGCTACCACCGTAATTGGCCACAGTAGAATACTACTTCAGTGGAAATCACCTTCATGTAATTTTTGGCTATGTGATCTCTTGTCATCCCTGAAATATGAAAAGGATGCTCAAATTCTACTGCCATTGGCAACCCATAATCTCCTTTTTTTGAAGCCTCCCAACTGACAAGATCCAAATATGAAAATTCAAATGATACAAAGATGCAATTTTTATAGGAGCTGGAGGGTTTCTTTAATATTTATTTATTTATTTATCTATCTTCTTCCTTTTTCTGTACTGATGATTGCATACGTATTTTTTGTATTAGTTCTGCTTGATTTGTCTCTTATGTTGGATATGTCTATACTTTTGTTATGCTCCGAATATATAAAGTAACCTATTACATTAATCATTCGGTATTTATTCCAGCACTCTGCACTGTACCTGTGCACTATATATTCATTTTTACAATTTACAGAAACACTTTGACTTGTATATAGACATTATATGTTGTTTTTCATTGTTGTTTTTCATATACTGGATACTTATTGCACCTACTTGTCTTGGTTTAGTTTAACATAGAACAATTTGCAGAGCCCTTGATAGGCATAATTGGAGAGCAGCCTAACCTAGCTTTGCATTAGTATCTGGGGAATGAAAGCACAATGAAAGAAACAGGATTGCACTATTACATGACCTTATAACAAGAAGGTTGTGTAAATTAATGCAAACCAGACTCTTAGTAGGTATTTCCATTTTAAAGGGGTCAGTTTAAAAAAAAATTTCACTGAGGCAGGACGAATTTCTGACAGGGCCACTGACCTTCTTGGTATCAGTCAGGGTGAGGCCCCTGGACACACACAAATGTCACCAATTTAAAATATGAATAGCACTTGAATCTGAGTAAATAACAACACAATATGACTAGATTCTTGGCACAAGGTCAACTTACTGGAAGGCCACACAAGATGCAGCTAAAAGTCACAAACATTTCCAGTGAGCACACCTTGTGCTAAGGATTTTTTTGGTCAGACTGCTATTTCCAAGGTCGATAATGAACTTTTAACCTCACAATCAATAATGTACCAACTATTTAAAATGGCACATGCCCATGCTATGCCCACACAGTAACTGTAAAAATGTAACATTATTGCTTATTTCATTGCAGCTATGGCATTTGGAGATGGGAAACACTTGTGGGAAAAATAGCACTTTTCTTTATGAGCCAATACCTGCAAAACAAATGAGATTCCCATCACCCTCAGCTGGATTTTGTGTTTAGTGCTAATTAGCAATTGTTAGCCTGCTAATACTCGCAACTTACACGTGTTAGCCACAATCAGCCACCTGTTTACTGGTTACCAGAGCTGTTTGTACTGTTCATATTGTTCTATGTTCATATTGTATATACTGTATACCAAATCCATCTATCTCAAGTACATCAACAGCTGCACATACTTATTTATTCCAGCATCCTTTGCACTATGCTCCATCGCACTGTGTACGTGTATACATGTATGTGTATGTGTACATCCATGTGCTCATCCACCTCTGACATGTACATAATAATAATAATAATAATAATAAGAAGAAGGGCCCTTTGATGGACTGGCGACCTGTCCAGGGTGTACCCCACCTTTCGCCCAATGTCAGCTGGGATAGGCTCCAGCCCCCCCGCGACCCTGTACGCATGATAAGCGGTTGACGATGGATGGATGGAAGAAGAAGAAGAAGAAGAAGAAGAAGAAGAAGAATTTACTCCTGCATCCTTTGCACTCTGCTCACTGCACTATTTGTCAATCTGTCTACACTGTTTTTGTTTTTGTTCATAATGTGTATATATGTGTTCACTATACTGTAGCCTGTGTCTGATTTAATTATTTGTACATATCCCATTCCTCACATACTGTAAAAGCAGCACAGCTCTATCGCTCCACCCCTCACTGGATCCAGTTGCAGCTTTTAGGTGGAAAGATCATTCCTCCTGGACAGATAAATTATCTCTGGCATCCTGTTTTTGTTTTCATTGTCCTCTCAGCTTTCTTGCAGACAGTCCAGGTCTGTGTGAATGTGTGTGTGCACGTATGTGTTTGTGGAAGTGTGTGTAGAAGGAAGAGGGGGGGGGGCACAGATAGAGTGAAAGAGACAGAAACAACAACAGACAGAGAGACGCAACGATAGAAATCACAGAGGGGCTGTAATGCAGCCCTCTGTCTTCCTGCCATTGTTTCATCTCAGGGACTCACATAAGGCCCGGCTACGCCTCCTGGTCATCAGCTTGCTCCCCCTCCTAAGGCTGCTCTGTGTTTCCATGGAGACAGAGAATATGCCTACAGATGATCCCCTGATGGAAGGCATTCATGGAGACAATAATACAGCACAACCTGAAATTCTGACTGTTACAGGTTCAGTGTGTAATATTTAGAAGGATCAATTGACAGAAATGCAACATAAAATCCATAACTATGTTTTCAGTGCTGTAAAAGAACTTACATAATGAACCGTTATGTTTTTATTATCTTAGAATGAGTCATTTTTATATACATACATCCATGTTGCGCCGCCATGTTTCCATAGTAACCCCAACGAACAAACGGCTCTACAGAGCGCTTTTCATCACTACGTGGAATAGATACAAAGAAGAATAAGTAACATTATTATCATTATTATTAGTAGTAGTAGTATTAGTAGCCAAGTGGTTCATCAGAAGCAAGAAAAGAAGGGAAATTTGGACAAATGGAGGCCCACACGTTTTATTTAACGACAGCGCGTGTCGGCCACCGTAACTTCTGCGTGCATGGAAAGGGAGGGCTGAGCGGCAACTGATGGAGTCAGAATCTATTTTTCCTCCTTAAATCTTTATTGCTAAAAGAGAATGGGTACATGGGGAAAAAAGTACAGAACTTTATTTCATGCAAAATCATGTATTGCGCATAGCCTACATATTTTGTAAACACATAATCTGGTTATAACGGCTTTTGCTTTCCATGTAGAGTGAACAAGACACCTGCGTGTTGTTTATATGCTCTGATAATGCAAATCCAACACCTATCTGTAATTCCGTCCATTTTGATTCCACAGTTCGACTTAAGAGCACACGAACACACACTGAAGTCGGAAGAACGACTTCAGAACTCGGGAAATGGGACAATCCCTGGAGCATGTGAATGCACCGTGAGCCGCTGGTTGAAATTTGCAACCTTCACCACTAGATGCCACTAAAACTTACACACTGAACCCTTAAAAGGGCAACATTGAAAAAATACCCGTGTTGTCAATAGGCCTATAGATTTTCTTACTTTGAGTGACTTTGTGTCAGACTGTTAGGCCCTACGTCCCATAAGGTCCTGCCTGTTCTCTCCCTCCAGGTGCTGACACAATTCAGCTGATTATCGCTAATTATCTGCAGGTATAAGGAGCCCTTGAGATTGGAGAAGGTGGTGGAGTGGAGTGCGTCGTGTGTGTGTTGTGATCATAGAAGAGCGTGTTGCCTTTTGAACCGTATTGTGTGAAGGTGTGGCGGAAGCAAGGACCAGCAGTGGCGGCCGCTGTGTCTGTGCCCGTCGCCCTCCGGCTTCAAGTAGCAGGTCATACGGTCTTGGTCCCGGTTGGACTACGGTGAGCCAGACCTGCTGGTTATGTTCGGGGTGGGTGTTCTTCGGGTGGGCAGTAGATTAAGTATAGTGCATACTAATCTTGTCTTTTGTTTTACAGACCCTTTTGTGATTATTTGAGTCCCTTATTGTACACAAAGGTTGTTTAAGTTGTCTCCCTAACCGTCTCCAGTGGAGATCGTCTTCAGTATTTTTTGTTGTTGTTGTTGTTTTGTTTTTGTTTTACAATAAATTTCTGTTAACTTGAACCTGTCTCGCTGCTTGACTTTCCACCCCGGGAACACACATTAATTGTTAGTCCCACATCCCCTGGATGCCACCAGGATGTAAATATCTCAACAATATTTCAACTGATGGTTTGCCATGAAATTTTTTGTACAGATAGCCTATTGATGGTCCCCAGAAGATGAATCTTAATTACTTTGGTGATCCTTAACTCTTCTCACCATCTACTTGAGCGATTGGAAAAGTATTTGTACTGACATTCGTATCCCAGATGATAAATCCTGATGACTTTTGTGTTGCCCTCACTTTTCTTCTGGTGCCACCATGAGGTTCACATTTGAATGAAATATCTAAACAATTGGATGGATTGCCATGAAAGTTAGTTCAGACATTCATGTTCCCCTTAGGATGAATTGAAATAACTTTGATCCTCTGACATTTAAACTAGCGCAATCATAAGGTGAATTTTAATTATTTTATTTTATAGTTTATTTTACCAGGAAGTCCAATTGAGATCAAAAATCTTTTACAAAAGAGACCTGGCAGCGGGTAGGTACAAGGTAGCAGCATACATAAACACAACATATTAAAATGTAAAAACAATAAAATTCACAATAAAACAAAAACTAACAAAGTACATATATTCAAACACAATGGTTTCTCAAGAAAAACAACCACATTTTTCATTACCCTCTTAAATTTATTAATTGATATACACCTCTCTAATTTGAGATTTAATTTGTCCAATACATCAGTCCCCACTGTCAGTGCTGATTTCTATCATGGTGACATGAGAAATTGAAATGTGAACATTGATTGTAAATTAACCTTCTAATTAGAATTAGACTTGTCATTGTGAGAATGTTAACATGCTTGTGTTAGCCTTTCGCTCAAAGCAAAAGTTCACGGAGCCTCATGGCTATAAAAGTAAGAAGGTATTTACCCATAGACATATAATTGTCTGAACTCAACATTCAGCATCTTTCAATTTATTTAAAAACCTTATAATTGCCAAATATGGAGATATACGGTTTTCAGTCAACAATGGATATACGTGAGTTATGGGAAAGTGCAAAGCATGTAGGCCGGAACAGAATGACTGTACAGCGTGTGAGCTTGTTTGCATGTCAGAACTCCAACTCATTTATATGACTATGCATATGTGTGTTTGAACATCTTTGACATACATACCTGCACATAGGAGTGTCTGTGAGCATGCACGCAAGACCTGATAACAAGCTTGACAAATGTGTAACTGAAACTATCTGCAGCAAGGAACCCTATCTGGGCTAATGATCAGGTAAGCTTCCTTTACATGGCCAGATTTCCTCCACAGTAGAGCTCTTGCTGTTGAGTTTAGGTCAGAGACAAACAGAAAAAATAGCAAAAAAATTAATGCTCAGGTTGTTGGGTTTTTTTGTTTTTTTACATTGGCTTATATAGTGACGCTTGTACATTAAGCTGGATTGCTAAATTCCCTAACGCCCTCAGCTGCTTTACTGTAGTAGTCCTGGGAAAAGAGCCAAACACCTGCTGTCCTACTCACTCTGTGTCATGTCACAACAGCACGTGAAACCTGCCTTGTTCATGTGGTGTAGTGGTGTGGACAATAGCTTGTGTTTGTTTCAGTGAAAACACACACATTATGCCTGTCACATATTAATATTGCATGTAATTAAGTAGCAAGAATGCAAACTATGTCTTTTCTGAAAAAACAACTCTAGTTATTTAGATATGTGTGACAGAATATCTTGCCAAGAGGCAGAAAATGGCAAGGCTCCTGCTTAAAACATGAAGTCTCTTCACACAGTAAAAACAGAAAATTTATTGTCCAACATTATTCAACACTGCCTCTTTATATTGACAATGCAGGTTAATGTTCACATGTGTCATTCTGTCACATCTTTTCACAGCTCTTGTTTGCTTAAAATTTTGGCATTTTTCTACTATTAGTTTACAAATAAGAGTTTTAACATGAGTGGGGTGATTACATAAATTCACAGACAATGGGCACCATTTAAACAGGAATAAAACCGCTTGCTATATTTAACCACTAACTCCTTTCATTCCTTCCAATATCCTACTTTGGGATTAAACCTGGTTTGAACTGGCCAGCAAAGTATTCTTAGTGTGATGTAAGTTCGGCAGCACAAGTTGTGATGATTTTTGATAGAGGAATTAAATGATTTGAAAGGGGGTAAGGAAATAGAGAAAAGACAGGAAAAGAAATAAAAGTAAATAAAAATGGCAGAAAGAGTGATAACTATTTCAAAATGAATTTCATGCTCAAGCTTATTTCTTGTCAAATATGCTGCTATCATATCAAAATGATAAAATATTCATGAATCCTGTACAGTTTTGTTGTAGAATATGCAAACCGTGATAGTCCACCAGCCTGTGGCCACTCTTTTCTCTACACATCCATGGATTTCCAGACCACACCAGTGTTTTTGCATATTGTAGTTAATTTAATTTGAAACCAAATCATATTACACTATTAATAACTACTCACATTGACTATTGCAGGACAAATTACTAAAGCATGAGATAGGTAGGTAGATAGGTACGTACACTTATTTGTCACAATACACCAGGTTACATTGTGAAAGGCAACAGGCTGAACTGGCTGAGGTGGATACTGTCCTTTAGTATAGATGAAAGCCATGTGTTTTTAAAATGCAGCTGTCTATGGCATTTTGTGTGTTACAACCCTAAAACCCTTTTTAAAATAGCAATCCTGCTAATGCTATTAGAACGGCACATATATGTCATGTTAAGTCACAGTCATTTTGTATGATTGACATCTGTGTCAATTTAAAATGTTAATGTTCTTCTTTGTGATTTATATACAGTAGATTCAATAAGGGGCATAATAAGTGAAAATGACTTCTACTTGAGTACACACTGTGCTCACTGATGTTTTGCATGTTGAGTTTATATTCAGTAGTCAAGTAATACTGTGAATTAAGTCAGCGAGGTAAGCCAAAAACAGTGCTGCGGCTCCACCTTCTTCTTTCTTTTTCAGCAGTCTATTATGACTGGTGCTCAGTTGCTGAGGTAAGTAGAAAATTGTAGAAGGACTGCATAAAGTCTGTGAGTATAACACCACACCAGCGACACCTTGTGTCATAATGTGGCTACTACAAAAAAGTCAGGATAAACATTTTGTAGTCCTTCAGACAAAATTCATTTTAAAATGAACAGACAGTGACAGTCAGTGCAAGGCATTGCATCCTACGTGTCAGATATTGGCAACATAAATATTTTACTCCCTTTTTTTGCTTTCCAGTATTTTAGTCATTGTTTCAAATATGTTTCTATGTAATTTCCTAGTGAGGCCACTAGAGGGAGCGCTTATCTTTCAGTACTCATAGCTGCAGAGGGTACTTCGAAGGAAAATGAGCCTGAATGGCCACAGAATGGCATCCTTTTGTTATTACTGTTTACTAACAGGGGGACCATTCCCTGGAGGTTTTTGTAATACTGTGTTCCTGAATTAACTCTTACTATTTAATCTAAACAGCTTTTCAGTACATTTATTTCAAATAGAGTGGTTTCTTATGATCTGTACCAGAGAGATTCAACTGTTCAAGTTGATTTTCAGCATTTACTTTCTCCAAGTGCAGCTGTTTACACTCCCAAGTCTAAGGCAGTGATTAAAAACATCAGATTCATTTGTAAACAGGTTTGGGTTTTTTTAATCTTACCAAAGGCACTTGATTGCAAATAGATTTTTACTAGTGCAGCTATGACTTGCAGGAATATGAAGAGAGAATGAAGAGTGTTGCACCAGATGGATGTTTTTTGGGGTTGTCTGGGAGTATCTGCCTAGCTTCAGGGAATTAAAGAGCTGGTTGGTATAAGGTAGGAGATTACACAGGGATTTTGTCTTTCTTCATCACTTATCCTTATATTTTAGCTGCAGTATATGATCCGGTGAACTGAGGTCAAGTATTACATTTTACTGATCTACCAGAGTAAAAGAAAGTTTTCTATGCTTCGCTAAAACTGCACTGTCAGTGCCTGTACTCCATCTTAAACCTCAGTGGAACTCCCACCACAGCTTTGCTGCAGAGTCAGACCACGGCATGCCTCCAGCAGAAAGTATATTACCCCTCTGCTTTTATTGTGGTGGGTGATTTGGAAAGCTGCTGTGTCATTTCTGCGCACACTGAAATAACAACAGCAACTTTTCCACAGTAACTGCTAGAAGAGTTCTTGGTCATCATGAGCTATACATAGATTTACAGTACTGCACACAGATTAGCCACTCAAAAAATGCTGTAAAGTAAGAATGCTTTCAAACGTAGACATGTTCATAGATCATATTTATCAACTAACAAAATGCAAAGTGAATCTAAATCAAATCACTATTTTGAAAGCATTCTTACTTTCCAGAATTTTTTTCACACCTGCCAATAATGTCTATTTCAGGCACTCACAGTCACTGGCACAATATGCATTCGACAGTGATACAATGCCAAGACGAGAAAGAGGCTAGAGGAGAAATTCTTTTTATTGTTTCCAACTGAAAGAGATGAAAGAGAATTACTCTATGTTGCCAAAGAGGAGTCCCAGTATAATCTGGTCTACTGACAAATCCTCCAAAAGAACGCTGCATTATTGTTCCTCTCAGCGTGATGTGTAATCATTGGCTGTGCTGACAGGATGGAGAGGAGCTCGATACTTTGTTTTAGTGGCAGAATCTGAGTGACGCAGATTGAATGTCCTGCTTGCAGCCACTGATGAAAAGAAACTATATTTACTTTAAGTACTTTACTTAAGTACAGGTTTGAAGTACTTGACTTTTATGCTACTGATCCACTACACTTCAGAGGGAAATACCTGTTTTTTACCTCACTACATTTATATTACAGCTGTAGGTACTAGTTACTTCATTCAGTTAGTTCATTTTAAGATTTTAAACGACAATACATTGTTAAACATTAAACCAGTATTTCCAAAACGTTTTTGTGTTGTGACACATTACAAAAAACAATGTATAATTTGGGTCCCATTGTCACGTTTCAGATGTCTATGGCACATTTCCCCTCTAAACTTCTCAGATAGTTTCATTTAAATAATTGTTTAAACTCCAAGAGGCTATATTATCCAATACTTTGGAACTTTGTTTTCTCTTTTTTCATCCTATTAATCATCTCATAACCCCCCAAATTTACCTTGTGACCTTCAGGATCCACTAGATGACCTAAAAATTATACAATGCAATGTGAACAATTTAAAAACATAGTCATAGTCATAATAACACATCTGTCAAAGTGCATCTTTATCTGCAGGATTTTGAATGACTTTTAGTGCTATTACTTGAGTCAAGAAACAAAGTGTATCTTACATCACTGCTTGCAGATTAGACATTTCATTGAAAATAATATTTAGTTTTTGAAGCACAGACAAAATTCACAGAAAACTATCATGATATGTTTGTGGCTGAAAACAAATAAAATTATTTAAGTGTTTAAATTACAAGATAAGAAAAAAACGTCCAAAACCAAAGTCATCTACCTTTTATCTGCATGTATGGCTTTGTTCCAGCTGCTAAATTCATGATTCCTGCATTCAACTGAGACATCAGCAATATGCAAATAACCTAGAGTAAGTGCTCCCAGGAAACACACTTATATGTGGATTCTCTTTCCTTGGGTCATAATGATGATGCCACCTTTTCAGTTCTCAGAAGAACCACTTGCACAGCATAAGATTTGCAAAAAAGAAATCTACCACAGATTTTTGAGATTGCAAAAAGTGTCATTAGTGCGTGTTCAGGTTTTTAGGTCAGTGGCTGATGTAATTTTTTCTCAGGGAGTGTTTGTAGAAAAATGTGAGAGCAGTCTGGATAAAGTGTATGTGGAGATTTATTTTCGCACATTTCACAGCATTCTGCAAAGCCAATTTGAACGGGAATAAAAATACATTTTCTATCACTGGGCATAGCAGATAGTCTGAGAGCAGCCAGAAATGACTTATCAGTTGTATGCATTCATCTCCTTCCACACAGGTTGTTGCTTTCACTGTTTGGTCAAATCTCTCAGAGTCTGCTATTGAATAAAAATCCTGCTGTCCACAGGAGATACAACCCCCTTTCGACCTCTTAGAGGTAATTCAACAACAGACACTATCTCAGTAAAGTGTTCTTATTTGCTTGTTGAATGAACTAAGAGACAACAGGTTTCATTTGCAACTGTCACATTTGCATGTCCATGATGCATGTGTGCTCATGTGCTCTCCAAGTGCATTACTTTGAGGGTCTATGCACACTAAGTCCCTCTTTACTTGGATGCTTGACCTTCACTGTACAGAATGATGTCTGTGCAATGTTTGACCCGACAAGGCTGTTTTCATCTGAGTTTAATATTCACAACTAGTTTGGAGGCCAATAGGCAGAGTTGTAGTCTAATGGCATGTCATTTAGTAGTCTTTCCACAGAATACTATTTTACCTGGCCTCTATTTCTTACTTTTGAATTCATATTACTGGACTACACACCATAAGGCAGAGATTTCTACACTAGATAACTATCATGTAATACATTACCATCTGTGAATATAATATAGGACTCCTACTAACGTGCTAACTTGAGTCCATTTCAAATTGATCATCTTGTTGATAGTGCTGCAGCCTTACTGCAAATGACACTTGACTCGACTGAAACAAAGAAGTTTACCTCCATGGTATAACCCCCAAAACTTGCAAATTTAAGTGAACATCACGAAAACTTAAAAGGAAATGGCGCTCCACCATTAGAGGAATCTCGTATAGTCTGGCAAAATAGTCTTAAAACATACAGAATAAATAGAACAAACCCTGTTTTTTTCAGCCTTATTAAGCCATGTATTCCCATAGTCATCAGCAGTAATGACTTCATGAGCTTGGTAAAACTCTAATGATCAGAGACAAACTTCATCACCTCCTGCCCTCCACTGGTCCTGATTTATCTTAACTACTGTAAAATCCAAATTGTATTTAGACTTCTTTCTCCAATTGATCTTCACCAACTCACTTCAGTGATTTCTTCATCTAAACCATCAGCCTGTCTCTTAGACCCCATCCCAACCAGGATGCTTAAAGAAGCTTTACCCTTAGTCAGTACTTCTTTACTAGATATAATCTGTCTTTATTAGCAGGCAATGTGCCACAGTACTTCAAAGTAGCTGTAATTAAACCTCTTCTCAAAAATTATTTTGATCGAAGGATTTTAGCAAATTATAGACCCAACCTTCCCTTTCTCTCTAAGATCCCTGAGAAAGCAGTCGCCAAATAGTTGTGTGACTTTCTACCTGCCAATCCTGTTTACGTTGCATTTGCTTCCCTTAGGCAATATTATCAGGAAACACTTCAATCATGCATAAAACCTGGATGATCTGCAATTTTCTGAATTTAAACTCAAACAAAACTGAACAATTGAATTGAATAATTGTACTTGGCCCCAAACACCTCTGAGACATATTATCTTAAGGTATAGTTACTCTGGATTGCATCGTCCTGGCTTCAAGCGCCACCATTATCTCAGAGTTATCTTTGATCAGGACCTTTAACTCCCACATGAAACAAACTTCATGGAGTGCTTTTTTCACCTGTGTAATATTGCAAATCTCAGGCAGATCCTGTCTCAAAAATATGAAAGAAAAACTACTCTATGGTCTTGTTTCTTCTAGGCTGGATTATTGCAACTTCTTATAATCAGGCTGTCTGAATAAGTCCAACTTAATATTCTCTATCTTATCCAGAATGCTGCTGCACATGTACTGACAAAAACTAGGAAAAAGGATAATTTTCCTCCCATACTCACTTCTCTGCACTGACTGTAAAAACCAGAATAGAATTTAAAATCTCTCTGCTCACCTACAAAGCTCTCAATGGTCAGTCACCATTTTATTTTAATTTTGTAGAGTCTGGATCTGTGGTTGCGGGCTCATTATTACTGTTATTATTTTTTATTGATGTTTGTCTTATTACCACTGCCTTTACTCTCGTAAGATGGAACTTGTAGAACTTGTGGAACGTACATTGTGCTACTGTGTGTTCTCTTTCATCCTGCTCTTTCTTTTTTAGAACTCTGCTGTTGTTTTAAAAAAAAAACAGTCAAGTGTGAAAACACATTTACACTGAGAATGGGCTTTTCAGTGCAGTAGAAGACATCTTGTGTCCAGAAACATTTGAAATGAACAATATGTGTATTTATAAATGTATTACATTTATCAGAGTAGGAGGAGTAGATTAATTCATTATTTTTAACTCTTGGATGAATGTACTTAAATTCCACCACTGTTATTCTGTATGTAAAATAAGCATTCATTCATCTATTTTCAAATGTCAAACAGAAAACACATTGTAATTTATTGTATTCTAAAAGCACACAACTGGTGAATAATAACATCCACTCCAATATTCAAGTGTCTTCAGTGTAAAGCCTATTATGGTATTGACAGCTTTGTATGTCCTCTTAGTGCTATTGACCACAGGATGCCCTAGAAAAGAGCAACATGTTAATACTTAAATTACATTGTGATATATACCAGTCTGATTGATGTTCAATTGACTGCAAAAAAGTGGCTGATAATAAGAGGATACTCCATACTCGTTGATGTGCTAATATCTTAATGGGGGGACTCATTGCTCAGGGCAACTCCTTGGAACAGATCCAGTCTTCACCACAGAGAGAAGAGCGATACAAGATAAAGGACAGGGTGGATCGATGTGCATCACACAAAAACATATATTATCTTTCCTGAAATGCTTCTTCAGGAGGAGGGCTGCAGCAGCATCCGATATTTTCTGTTTGCGTTTGTCGTTAGTTACCAACAGTGTGTCTCTTTGTCTGCTGAGTTATTCAGATTAGAACAACTGATGATGGAAAGTTTCTGATTTGAAAATGACCACATTATTTTTTTTTTTATTTCTCCCTGTTTCTAGACTTCGTGCTCTGATAAGCTAACTGGCTGCTGACTGGCATGCAGACTTATATAATTTAAGGCAAGAATGTGTATTTCTACCACTCTCTTGGCTGCAGACTAAACTTGAGTGTCTCATTGTTAACTGATATTTGTGGGCTTTGTTTAGTCGTGCCACTCCCAACAAAACAATCACCCCTTTTTGCTCCTTAGGAGAAGTGGGGCAAGTGCAAATCCATGAAATATGTAAAGGGTAAAGTCTGCCTGTCTTTTCCAGCTACCATGGGACCAGGAAGATTAGGGTTAAGAGGAGAAAAGGGAAGTGTGTGAACAAATACTTTACTCCATCAACCATTACTGCTGACCCAGATTCTCAGATGTGTTTTAAAACTTTCCCCTGATTTTATCCATGTGTCTTGTTCAATATGTGCATAATTTGCATTTGGTTATCAGTACATACTGACACAAATGCAGTAATAAAATGTTACAATCATGATGTTTCCCATGAGGCCCATTTATTGTGAGTATTGCAGGTTGACTTCCTTACCTGTCATGTTTCAAAAGCTTGGTGACGTCGTCATGTCGAGATGATTTTTCTCTGATCTAAAGCACCTTGAAGCGTACACTTTGAAGCTCTTAATGATCAACACGGCAGGGAAAGTAAAGTCAATATGGTCTGTATGGTCAATAATAGTAATTGAATCATTGAATCATTAATTATTGAAAGTAGAAAAGAAAATGGATAGAGCACCTCTACCACCTCAGACAGCTTTAAAAGCTTAAAAAGGGTCCCTCTGGGGCTCCAAGATCTTCTACTTTGGTGTTGGGAATGTTCATGAACTGCTCGGCTGGGATTATACTAGTAGCATATAAATGAAATTTCTCGGAGTAGTGTCCTCTTTTTTCACCACATGCAGCATATACAAAATGTTATTGTATACTTTGCCTTACATCTATCTGTTTCCTTTATATTTCACATTTTTAAAACTTATTTCAGGAATTTTCTACAAAAGACAACCACTATCTTGTACCAAGAGGCAGATCTCTGCACTTGAAGACACTGATTCACTTCATATGATTGCTTGATGCATGACCACAGAAAGAAAGGAGACATGGGAGTTGAGATATGAAGGTGAAAAAAAATTAAAATACTGAAAAGAAAAAAGAGGAAACCCTAAAGAGTAGGAGGGAAATTTCAAAGACTCAGAGAGACGCTCTCTTGCCAAGTCTACTATCTCACCAGAGACAAAGTGCAGACAATGCACTGATTTTATTTTCAGCCTCACTGTATTTTTGACACCTCATGAGCATTAAGACAAGTCAAAATACTGCAATATAATACATTAAATAGAATGTCTGTAGAAAACGTATTGTTTTATCAGGAGAAGTGCAGGTGCAAAACACGAGTTGGAGTTTACTGAATGCTGAACTGACTCATGCAAATGGGGTAATCTTGTAATGTATCGTAATCAGGGCTGTAGTAGTGGGGGGTAAAGTGGTACTGATTACCCAGGGCCACTAGGATTCCACTCTAAAATGGCTAATATAGCCGAGTGACTGCTGATGCTGGAGCATCAACGCGCCTTGTGACAGTCATGTCTTTTCCCAAGATAGGGAAATCGGGGTACCAAAAAAGAAAAGAAAGAAAGGAAATAGAAAGAGAGCAAAATGAAGGAAAACAACTTCTAACTAATTTCTTTCAAAAGAGAGGGGACCACAATGACAACTAACACAGTTAAAGAATGACTTAAGCTAATATGATGTATATTGAAGAAGAGTCTTTGCAGGGCGCCCACTCTGCAAAATCCTAAACCATCTGGGCATCACAGGTGTAGCTAAGCAAAGAACAGGGTCATACACTCCGCAAATAAAGCCACTGAGAGAGCCACAAGGTGGCTTTGGATAAAGAGGGCTGATCGGTGGATAGTTGCTGCTGGGACGCATGTTGGGGCCCCGGCTGGGTCGCCAGGATGAGGGTGTCTGATGCTGAAAGACCCGAAACACCCGAGGACTCCTGGTTACATCACTGATGAGGCTATAGCAACATACAGACAGAACATAAGGAGCAATCATTTTTCATCTCTTTTGTGGTGTGGGCGCTTCAGTGGACTTCAAATTCACCTGCATCTGTTTCCATCGCACTTTGTCGCATTTTACTTTTATCAGTACACCAAGTTTTCCACATTTGCTAGGGGTAAAAAGGTTGTTGCAACATTTAGAGGTAATAAAAATAAAATTTTGCCGGAGCTGTGGTGGTGGCCACTGGCGGCCTGGGGGGGCCCCAGTTTGTGCAGCCCTGCCATACACAGTGTCCCTCAGTCTCCTCCTCCCTCTCAGCCCCGCCCTCAAGGAGTGACTTGGTGCTGTAGCGCAGAGAGAGGGACTCTGCAGACACACTCGCACTCAGTAAGCTTTTCTCAGCAGCCCTAGTGTCTTTACTAACGGGACAAGTTTAAACCATCAGGATATCACTGCCGGTTCTCCGCTTTTCTCTCGCCTCCATGTGAACACCTCGACCCCGGACTGAGGTGAGTGCAGAAATTTTGGGAAATGTTGCCAGGTTGTTGGGTTCAGCCGCTTGTAACTAAACGAGGGGGAAGAAGGGGATTTTTCTTCAGTGGAGGAAAAAGCGGCAGGAGGAGGAGAGGCATGCCCGAATGCTGTTCCTTTTGGAGCAGTTATAGCTAGCTCACTTTACCGCGTTTCGAGGGTCATGGACACATTAATAACCTGTAATTAAACCGGTGAAACCCGCCGTTTCCGCTGCTGGCGACGCGGTTTGAGATTAGCAGAGCGGCTTCAACATCCTCCCCAAGATGTTGCCATTACACCGTTGCAATGTTACACATGGCTTTTTTTCCTACAACCGAGACTGCGTTTGTGCTGCAGCTACTTTGGCCACTTGGACGCAGTTTGAAAGCTTTGAAAGCGGCAGAGATTTACTTTGTTGTTACTTTATAAGTCACTCTACAAAAGTGAGGAGAGCTCAGCCAGCCTGGGCTAAGGTTTAGTCAACTGAGGTAGAAGTGGCTTCTAAACTTTTGAATGGAAAATGCATCACTTATAGACTTTATTTATGTACAGCGTGCTTGACAGTTTTCAGTAAGTTAGAAAAAATCTTTTACATGGATCTTCAGGCGAGTCAAGGCTGCTGACGTTTATTTTCATTCTTGATTCATCTGTTGATTAAATATTTGATCAACCTCGTAAGCATTTGGACTGTAAAAATAGGGAACATTTAGTTATTTTTGTCCAACCAAAAATTCCAAGACTCAAACATTTTTAAATTTACAATTATATAAAAGAAAAACAGCAAATCAGGAAAGGACAGAGTCTCGAACCAGCATATGTTTGACATTTCTGATTGATAAACTGTCCATCAAACAACTAACTGAAGATCAGTCCGAACATATTTAATTTATAATGATATAAAAACATCACACAATCCTAACATTTGAGAAGCTGGGACCTGCTTGAGGGACTGCAACTAACTCGACTAATCGTTTGGTCTGTAAAATGTCAGGGAACATATTCAAATGTTATTCAGTTTGCACAATTATAAAACAGATAAAAGCAGCACATCCTCACATTTGAGAAGCTTGAATGAGTGAATATTTGGCATTTTGGGATAAAAAATGACTCAAACAACTAATTCATTATCAAAATTGTTGATTCATTTTTTGTTTGACCTATAGTTCCCGATTTACTGTGGATCGTGGTTGTACTTTTATCTCTGGGCAAGAAGACTGCAAAAGTGATTATTTTCAGTCAAACAGTCTCGATAAATGATGAAGGCGTCACATCAGCACTACAACACAGACTGGGCTGCATTAAACATCAATGAGGTCCTTGGTACTACAATGACATCAGTGATGTACCACTTACAGGCTCTCACTGTCACTCCCTCTCTCTCGTGTTGAAACACACAGAAAAGACTGAAAACATCGACTTTCCTTTTATCTCACTTGGTTCCACATGTACACTTTGTTAAGGTAGGTGGTATCCCCTGCCTGGCTTCGTTGGTGTTTAAATGTTTTATGTGTGGAGACGTCCTGGGCGCTTTCTCCTGCTGTTCCTCCCGGCATCTGCACCGGCTGTCAGCCCTTGTTAGAAATGGGCTGTTAGAGAGAGACGGACAATCTGCCTTCATGCGTGCACACTTAACTGTACGTACAGATGGTCAAGTATACAAGAGAGGGAGTTCTGTGTGCGCAAACATGCAAGCACCTGAAAACGACCTGCAGGTCTGCATCACACGTGCATACAGACTGTAATGTTTGATTATGTAAACCTTGTGTAATCAACAAGGCTTAGGGCTGAACTATATGTATATAGCTTTGTTTCAGCTTTGACATGTGATGATCACATGTGGAATTCTCTAACTGTAAAGAAGACACGTAAATGCAAACTGGGCCCATCACTTCAGCCTAAACTCTCAGGATCTAAAACTAGTTTTGGGGAATTTTAATGCTTTTCTGTTACAAGTATTAGAGAGATGCAACAAAGGTTGGCTAGACTAAAACCTAGGATGTTGCGGTTCATGGTTGGCATTTTAACCACTAAACTATGGGGGTGCCCTGGCTCTCTCTATGCTTGATCAGCAGCAAGAGTTGTGCTCACAGTAAGAGCACAGAGGCAAAATAGTACAGGTTTATGTCACTGTGTGTGGATGGTACCTGTTTTGGCAAGAAAGCAACTGTCCTCTTTCAGAGAGGAGGAACACAAGTATCAACCTGACAGTCATGAAGGGTTTGGGTTAGAAGTCGTCATACTAATTCATCTTTTTCTGCTGTTCGTGCTCCTTGACATCAACCTGATTAGCTTATCCAGGCAGCTATCATGTATGTTACTTAATTATAAGGTAGTGCAATGTTTTGCGCATTGTCACGCTAGTCATTGGAAGAACAATACATTATTTTCAGATACAGCTAAGGTACGTATACCTTCTTGCCATTATTGTTTGGACCTGCACATCAACTCAATACACTTCTCCACATTACTAACATTTCCTCTGGTATTTCAGACAATAAATCATTAAGCTGAATACAGTGTAGTGGCAAAATGAGATTTCTGAGTGTCTGAGTGAGCCGTCTCTGATCTCTGAGGAGCCCCACTGCTCTCCTTCAGTACTCCCTCTTCACTTATGAGCTGCCTCCAGAATATATTCTCTGTAGTTGTGTACCCTAACTGATGTTTAATTATTCCGACACGGTGATTTGGCTGTGGCTCATAAAATATTGAAACAGAGGCGGCCCTGGAGGCACACCGAAAGACAGCGGCTTCACTTTATCCTGAAATACGACTTGGAGTGGAACTGGGTGCCGTCTGTGACTGGCATCAAAGCAAGTCAACACACAACCACCACATAAGTTGTTTATTGATTTTAGGATTTTTTGCTTAAACAGAATACAATTTCCTTTTGCCGGTCCTCACGGGAAGTCAGTTTCTCATGCTTGCATTGGAAATCTGTTTCTTGACCTCCTGCTGCTTAAGATGTCTTCTCTGAGCCGTGCCTGAAACCAGTGTGCTTGCTTACTATCAAAAAGCGATTATACTAGATCAACGTTCTGATTACAGCTAGCAACTGGGCGCTGTCTGCTAATCTGTGGTCTTAATACTGAGACGGGCAAATCTCAGGGCAGCTATCAAGGCTACTTAAGGGCCACTGCCCCATTTCTTAACCATTCTGTAATCAAGTTTCTTGCAAGAACACACTTGTTAAGTTTTTCCTTTCCTGGATGTTGATTTTAAATATGTGAGAGTTAATACTTGTGTGTTAGTTAAATTTGGCTTCACACACAATTTGAGGCTGTGAAAAGTGCTTGTATCTGGTTCTAGTGCAAGACAAAATGATACCAAAAATCCAGTGCAGATGTAAATTATTCAGATTGTCCTTAGCCTGAAGTGTTTGTTTTTTTTGGCTGCGTAAATACTTAAGTGATCAGTGGACATAGTGGATCCCCTGCTGATGGATTCTGGGATATCTAAACCCCTCGCTGAGAAGATAAAACCACAAACATTATAGTTTTATAGAGAAGAGCTTTGGCATGTCCTCCCAATTGATCAGCTCAGTGTTTGTGTATGTTTCTCAATTTTCAAATGGTCACTGTCCAATTGAAACCATGTATCTCCACATTCAGTGATCAGAGGATTACAGACACAGTCCTCCTATTTTTCTGGGCTCGGTCACACCACTATTTAAAAAGATGATCTAAAATACAAAACGTCAGACTGAACTTCATTTCAGTGGAAATGCTGTGATGAGTGGATTTTCTCCCTTAAGTGAAGTCAGTTTGTATTTCTGTTGCATAAAGTTTAACTTTGATGGAATTTAAAATGCAAATTTGCACCGCTGACCGATTGTGAGCTCCAGAAGCGACTCCCAACATCAACCAAATCAGAACTTTATCAGATCATCAATCGTCCAAGTAAAATAACATACAGATGAAGGACTTAGTTCCCTAACACAAATGCATATATGCACTTCCTGTACAGATATTTTGTTAACTGTAGAAAACAACAAAAATATGCATGCTATTTTTTGTTGTTTTCTATATGTGGATAATGTTCCAAGTCAATGATCAGGACTGTTTTATAGCACTATTAGATTTTTTATAGGATTTTAGCATCAATGTGATGAAGTACCTTAATTTGTTAGGTTTTTCGTTTGCAGGATTAATCCAGACAGACATTATAGCTTGGTTTTCTTTTATTGTTACACATTTTCTGGATTGATTGTGCAGAAAATTGATCATATAAAGGGGTGATAGAGTTTTATGCTGCAACGTGCAGCATGTCCCTATATCACCAAGCTTCCTGCACTTGTATTTTGCGAGAATGCATGCATGCCATTTTCTGGTGTGACTGGGCCCCTAGGCTTTTACCACCTTAGAAAACCCCATTGCATTATCTCAAAAACACAACGTCAACAAGCCTAAAACAGCCTCCTCTTCGTTCTTAAATGAATCTGCACTTCTGCATGCTGACATCCATAAAGCACAGTGTGTTGTTGCAGGTAAAGCAAAAGTGAAACATGTTTTTACAGGCTTTTAAACATACATAGTGTCTTGTATGACTGTATGACAGCATTTCTTCATCCTTTACTGACTCTGTGCTGTGTTTATAGCTCATCGCATATTTCTGTGTTAAAAGCCCAGCATCTTATTCAGACAGTGTCTATAGCAGACCAACCAATAGGAGTAAGTGAAGGGCTGTGAACAGGAAGTGAGCTCATGGAGTTTGTGGTCTGCGCTCTGTGTTCAGGAAGGCGTTAGACAGAGGGCGGGGGGGATGGGGGAATGGGGGATTGTAAAGGTTTTTTCCTCACATTGTTGTGGAAAGCACAGAAAGCCTCTCTGGTCTAGTTTGAATTCAGCCCATGGTTACTCATATGTACAGGACATTCTTACCTTTCCCAGTGTCCTTTTAGATGTTATCTTCCTAATGTATAGAAGGCAAGAATTGATTTCTCCTCTACTGCATCTGAAGTACTGCTTTCCAGCTATTCTTCATACAGTCTAAAGTAAATAGATTCTCTACACGAGTCCTCTAGAAAATACTCACTGTCAATATATAAAGAATCATGCTTTTACTCTGGTCTCCTGATGAGCAAAATGCCTCTTAGATTAGACGAACACAGCTGTTGAACTTCAAAGGCAAAATTCAGCCAACGTTGAAAGTCCTCTGTGTGTGTGTGTGTGTGTGTATTGTGTGCGTGCATTGCTTGTATGCTTTTTGAAGGCTGTTTTTTTATGAATCCTCCCTCTGCTGTTTGAGACAAGGCCTTTTTTTAATGTCTGGTTTGCTCTGTCTTCCGACTCTGTCTGCACTCTGCACCCATTGGCCCACACACTCTGGTGCTTGGTTGTGCCTGGTCGTGCCAAGGCTGCAGTTGAGGGCTGTATGCTTGTGTATGTGTGTCTCAATATCTTGTGGTTTGTGCCTTTTGGTGTCGTTCCTTCTCAACAGGCCTTGTGTGCGTGTGTGTGTGTGTGTGTGTGTGTGAGGGCATAGATGTGTCATTTTATGATGAGTATGGCTCAATGTGCTTGCAAACCCTCCTCACAGGGACACACATTCCTTCTCACACACACACAGCACGCTCTGTTAACCACTAATGTTTTGCCCATTAAGGTTTTATAAACTAGTGAGAACTGATGCTCTTTAGTTCTGATTTCTTAAGTGCAGGATTCCTTTAAAGTTAATAACAGCTGTATCTGTTTAAAAACTGATGTGCGAGTTTGGCTGAAAGCTTAATTTTAGGAACCCTTAGAAGAGACCAAATGTTTTAAGTGTGTTTGACTAGACAATATGATTCCCCTCTAGGGCTGGACCCGAATATTTGAATATTCGAATATTCGAATATTCGACCGTTGGGTACACATTCGATTTTTGAGGGTTTTTTGACGCACCTGACCTCCACTGACAGCACTGAAAGTAAAACTCAAGTCCACATCAAAGGGAAAACGAAATGAAGCCCTCATCTGTGTGGGAGCACTTTAAACTGATTGATGACAGCAGTAGTGTGGAAGTTATGGTGTTTATTAATTTTGCAATTGCTTAATTTCATTACAAAACAGATCAAAACAGTCAAATTTCCTACATTTTAAAATTAATTAGTATCAAACTGTAGGCCGGGGGGCGAAGCTTCGATTATTCGCTCTTAATTACTATCGAAGCGTCAAAGCTCAGAAAATTCATTTAAAGAAGGGATCTCAGATCTGGCACAGACATGGCAGTTTGTGGTGATCTATTGCACCAGCACTGATACAATGACCTAGTCACTTTTCTGTTGCTGTGGTTCAAAGTCCCTGATGGGCTTCAGTCCAGCTATCTAATTACCTCCACTAAGGAAGTTATGCCTTTGGTCCTGTTTATTTGTCAGCAGGATGTCTTAGAATCATGTTAACAGCTTTAAAGAAATGTATTATAAAGGAACAAGTGTTTGGTTTGTGGTGTGGCTCTATGATGTCTTTTGAAAAGGTTTCTTAACATTGTGAAATAAGGCTTTGCTGAGCATTTTTGGCTAATTTATGAAGAACTTTTGCAAGAACTTCAAGAAAAAAATCTGGCATTAATGTCTGTGACTGTGTTTTAATCCAAATTTGTAAAATTTTACGGGACAATCCTGGATCCCAATGTCGGTTGAGAACCAATATTTTGATTTTACTTTTATTAAAAGTTGTTTGCATTATTTACTTCAAACAGACATGACTCACATAAAACTGGAGAGATCATTTGGAAATTTCACAAAAAATGAGGCTTTTAAATTAAAATTCTTGGCCAAAGCCGAAATTGAATAACATTTTTTTCCACATTTGTTTTTGCCTTTTTTTCCCCCATTCCATAAATGAAATAGTCAAAATGAGCTTTTTATTTAGTGTTTCCCACAGGATTTGGAGAGACTATGGTGGGTGGGTAAATGACATGTGTCCATTTACTTTTCATGCACACATGTAATATGTTTTATACTTTCTGTGAATACAATCCAATTAATCTTATTTCCATCCTGTATAGACACCTTTATATTGAAAACCGGACATTTTCACATGTGTATCCTCCTTGTGCTAAATTCATCAAGTCCGACCCAGTTAGATAAATAATGCTGTATGTGGTTCTCATATCACGTAACATGAAGACTTCATATCCTCTCTTCAGGTAGGACTGTCATACTGCAACACTTGTCTTTGTAAAGAGAGAAAATGAAAAATAAAGTCGCTAACCTGCCTGTCGGCTCACACTGGTTCGTTTTAGTGGATTTACCATAAAGGCTTGAATACGTGTGCACTCCAAATGTTGGTGCGGCTAGCTTAATCACCTTCTGCTTGCTAACTATACTACAATTTAACAGTAATTGATCAGGTGTACAGTTTCTTTGTCTCCACATAAGATTGGGGAAAAAAGTTTTCATATTTTAGGCAAACTGTCCCACAAGTTATAACTACATTAGGTCAGAAATGAATGAACCTTAAAGTCGTTTTTCAATCGGTGTATTTGTGGCCTGACTGCCAGTTTTTCGTTTGCCAACTGTTTTTTTTTGTGAACTGAACCTCAAGTGACATAATAAACCCTCTCAGCCTATGCACCCTGGGAATCATCAAACTGTCCAGCAGGAAGAACAGATTGTAGAGATCAACTGTCCTCTCATCTGTTTTGTCTGCCTTGGCATTTTTTGACCCTGACAAATCCAGACAGATCTTTGTTTTGTAGTGTAGTCAAATGAGATATTGGCCTGCATAGCTCTTGCTCTGCCCATGGCTGCAGTTACTGGGACAGTGCAGACTCACTGCGCACCCATCTTGGTTTAGTAGTGGATTAGAAGTGACACTTACTGCAGGCTGGCTGATTCTAAGCCTTGTTTACTCTGGCTGGGTCTTAGCCGGGGACTCAAACCATCATTAGGCAGCGAAATGACTCAACAGTGGGACAGGGCTCCAGACAGGGAGAGTGAGAGAGAAGACTAAAGAGGGAAAAAGAGTAGGAGGAACAATTCAGAAAAGAAAGACAAGCATAAAAACAGAGGATATTCCTGAATTGGAGATAGAGTGAACCGGATGACTGCAGCAGGGGAGTAGTTAGAAGCTGGAGACCAGGGCGTGCTGTGGTCAAACCCTTTTATAAATAAACAGACAGATTGGTCTAAAATAAACATGAATTGCTCATGTCAGTGTGGAGCAGATGGACAAGTAACCCCACCCAGAACCGGGACAGGACAGCAGGCCCTAACCCTGTGCTGCTGCTAGTGTGCAGCGAGGCTGCAGGCCAGCTTTTTCCTGCACTGAGGTTGAGGCCTTTATGTAAAGCCATGTAAACAAGACAATCTGCAGACAACAACCATTGGTGGGATCGGTTGTGGCGTCCCCTCTGGACAGGTTAGGAACCCTGACCCGAGGTTCTGGATCCCTTTTTTAAAGCTGTAAACCCAGCCATCTCACCACCACTTCAGACCTGCACGCTGATGTAACAGAAAGCGATAGGCTCGTGGTGGGCCGGTGAAATAAAAGCTGTCCATTTTATAAAAAAGCATCTCAAGGAATAAAAGCAACCATCACACAATAGCAAAGATGACAAGCAAATGGAGACTACAGACTACAGAAGAGTAATTAAACAATTTTTTGGACATGGCAGGACATGAATCTTTACTGCAAAGTGCCTGCTGGTGAGAGGAGGTGAATTATATTCCTTCAGAGTTAGCCTAATGGACTGTAAAACAAGAATACAGATGACTGAGTCCAGATGAAGAACTGCTTACACACAGGGAAGCCGCACCATTTCTGGTCAAATTACCAGAGGAAATTAGTTCATAAGTTCATAGTAGCTCACACAGGTCTTCTACTATATGGAAAAAGTTTGTGTTGTGTGTCTGACCACACATTGGGTCTGTGTTCAATAGATTACACAAGATGTACCAGAAATGGAATGTGGCTGGTGAGATGAGTTTATGCAAGACATTACAGGTACCCTGTGAGCTGTTTGACCACTCGTAGCTTTATTTTTCAAAAACATTCTCTGGTCAGCTTCTTAAACTGTGTTCATGTTAATAATAATAATAGTTTCTGGTTTCCTCAGGCTTCTATGATAGTGAACTGAACAAGTTTGGGTCAGCTGGACAAAACAAGACATTTGAAAGCGCCATGATGGGCTTCGGGAAATTTTTTTCACTATTTTTTGACATTTTCTAGGTCAACCCATTAATCAGTTAATCAAGAAAATAATCAGTAGATCAATCAACAGTGAAAATTATTGTTGCAGTCCTAAATGCAGTAAATGTGTTTTGGCAGGAAACATTGAATGTAAACATAACTTTTGCTTGTTTACAAGAAAACCCCTTTAGGGTAGCTATTTTAATTTATTTTCAGTGGCTCGCTTTATCTAAATCAAACTATCCATCAAGTTCACTTATTGCATGCTTTGCCTGGGAATGCCACGGCTTTGCTCTCACTACAGCTGTGGAAGAAAATTGCTCGTAATCTCACTCGGTCTTCAGTTTAGAAATAGCCACAGCTTCTTACATAAAAACAAAAAAAAATGAAGCAAACATGGAAATAAAACACCTACAGCTTAAGGTGCAAGGTGTAAAGAGGCTGAGAATGACCAACACTTTACAGGACTGAGTCTAGAATTGGTAACAGGGATGATGATTATCTGTTCGGTCATCTTCGTTTTGCGAGATTCCATTTTACCATTTTAATCCACTGAGTTCATAGAAGGGATTCTGACTTCATGTCTAGTGGATTTCCTTTCGGTACATTGCATGATAAAATACAAGCACCCCTGAAAATACATGTTGAATTTATTTGAAAGGCCACCAATAGCAGGTTAGCAACGTCAGCCTACAGGTGCAAAGACAAACAATGATTATTTATATCTATGCTAAATAAAGAATGCATGTGAATTTTTTTGACTGCAATTTTAAGAGACTTAAGATCACAACATACAACTCAAACATGAATTTGTCTTCTAACTGGTGAACTGCTTGGTTTGTTAAAAAAAAAAAAGATGCTGCGTCGGGCCTTGATTGCTGCCGTCTGGTGTCAAAACTTGTCAGAAAATGTGTTGTTGCACTTTGTTAACATGTCATGTGATTGATTGTTCTTTTCATCTGTGGCATTTTGCTTTCCTCACATAATTTCCATCTTGGGTAGATGGACAGTTGTGAGACAAAGATGAATCTAGTTTGAAGTGAGAAAATTCATCCCATAAATCCTCCATAAATGCAAAAGAACCTAGCGAGAGCATATAAAGTGTTTTTTGTTGTTTCACATTGTACACCTTCATTGTAATTCACATCACACAGATGAACTTGTAGCAGATTGATATCAGATTGATAGCATATCTCAGCGTATCTTAATATTTGGAAGCAGGTTGCTTTTTAGTATGAGTTTTTCAGTACACGTAGATATTGTTGCATGTTTAATTTTTTATTTTTGTTTGATTACACATTTTTGCATATTTGCATTCTATTCTCATTCACTCCTGTAACTCCTTCATGCTCCACCTTGGACTGATCCCACTAAATACTGTTTTGTTCCTCCATGACTCAGCTGCCATGTGACCATGAGGTCCAGTTAAGTGAAAGTGTCAGATCATTTCTGCTGTTGTTTTTTATGCCGACATAAGTGCAGTATTGGATTCCCACCTAAGTAATGATTAGTGACACCTGCAGGGGTCCTTAGTAAAGGCTGTCAGATATTCAGAGGCTTTATGGCGCTTGATGAAAATGATGTGCCAAAATGTCTTAGCTTGTTCAGGCTTGTTTTTGTTGTTAGGATGAAGCATATTTAGCTTTATTTCTCTGTGGCGCTCCCTCCGCTTGCTCAAAACACAAAAAATAATAAAGATAAAGATGGAGAAGCAGGAGCAAAATAGAAACTTGAGATGCTTTGATACATGCTGCGACAAGCAAAGTGGAACGATGAAGTGACGTTAAACAAGTAACATATTTTGATTGTTGTGTCATAGCAGATTCATGTAATAATAAAAAAAATTACCAAAAAAATTACACCAATTTGAAAAATAACTGTCTGAACAACAGTATGACTTTCTGCTTTTAGTCTTTTTGAAGGAGTCGAGATGTTTTGCGCTCTCACAATTATTTAAATAAATGCTGTGGAATCGGAACTGCCATCTTGGTTGGATCTTTTCTTCCTTATGTCTTAAAACTTTCTGTTTACGTGATTGAGGCGATTTGTCCATCTTCATGGAATGCTGGATTGGAGACAATAGTGGGACTGCTGGACCTGGTGCATTGTTGACCCGGCAGTGTCAGACAGGAAGAAGTACCACCATGAATTAGGTTAACGGGAATAATAATGCAGACTTTGGATGACTATAGGGCCAGCAGTGTTGTGTAGCAGTGATTAATAAATTGGTCAGTAGGCTAGAGTTACCACAATATTTGCTGGTTTAGTATTTACAAGCATCAAGAAAACGGCTTACTTATGAGTTGAGCTTATTGCTTCATGTTTATCACTGTGGAATATTGAATTACTTTAGGGCGCAAAAACTAAAGCCGCCTAAGCCATGTTAATGCTTCTTGGCTGAGTTCTGACCGCAGCTGGCCAGCTGTGGCGTCGTGTTGGACCCCAACACCTCACTTTTGTCGATATGCAGCCTGCTGTCTACCATTGCCCTGGTTCATTACGACAGGGGAGACAATGACCCAGAATCAAGTTGACCTGAGTGCTTTAAATCAAGGCTCCACTGGAGGAAATAAATTCTCTCCCCACCAGCAGCACAGCGCCAACTAGGACAAGTAATCCAGACAGAATAAAAACGTCCTCTAAGAGGACGCTGAGGGAGAGAGGGATGGAGGAGTGGAGAGGTGATAGTTTAAGAAAGAAAGATGGAGAGCGTGAGAGGATCCGGATTATTGACTGATCTATGGAGAAGAGGTGCACTGCTGCAACGACAACACGTTTTAAGGTTATTTCACGGGACAGAGATCTGAGCAGAAAGTATTTGCCTCCATTCCTCTACATTATATTTGCAGCATCCTGTTTAAGTCAGATCCTCTGCTCTGTTCACCCACCAGATAATTTGAATGATCCGGAAATTTAACGCTCTGTGTCAAACCTAAACACCATTGAGTATCGAAAACTGTAAAAAGAACCAACATTGGTGCTGAATTTCTGGCCATGTCTTGTTTACTTGATCTTGATACTTTGATCAGATAGTTCCTGATTTAAACCAGCATTTTTTTCCAATTTTAAACTTGTATTTTATTAGGTACTGTGCCAGTTCTTGAGGACCGTGTGATACAGTTAAAAGCTCCAGAACAATCAGATAAGTAGACATTGCGGTCCTTCACCTTCAGGTTTATTTTGGACCTGTTTCCAAGGTCCAAAATGAAACACCAAGCTCAAAACGTCAGTCTTAGGCTATTTTATCTAGGCATTTGTATGGACTAAACAAGCAAAGATACATACCATGTTAATTAGTGAGCTTTTGAGGTTATGGTGGCTGATTTTGTTACCTTTTGACAGAGCCAGGCTAGCTGTTTCCCCTTTTCCAGTCTTTGTGCTAAGCTAAGCTAAGCAGCTACTGTCTGTAGGGTGGTTTCAATCTATTCATCAAACTCTCGGCAAGACAGTGAAAAGTTAAACTGTTCGCTTAACATTTCAGATCTTCAGATCTACTTTTTTGTTGAAAACGTATTTATTTGTCAAAATAAGGTATCGAAAAAAGTAACAGCCCAGTTTAATTAAATGTTTGCATCTTCAGATATTCCTCTCATAGATTTCACCAAAGGCGCCAGAGCAAAGTATCAGCCATTTATGGTGTTCCAGCCACTATAACTAAAAGGCCAGCAAAACATGGATTAAGGCATCTTCTTTAAAGTTTAATGATCTCAGTCTCTGGCCAAATGTGTGTGTGTGTGTGTGGCTCACTCAAGCCTTTTCTGTTTTCTGTTTATCTGTTTACAAACGCCAACAGCTGCTACTCTGCTTTTTCTTTCCGCTCCTCTGCTCTCCCCTGCCGCTGAATCAGAATCAGGCTTTCCTTTTGATTCTCTCTTTGTTGAAAAAGGAAACTGGGGCTGTCGCAACTGAGCAAGCCAAGACAGACGTCCATAACATGGCACACATAAACATAAATCGCTGGCAAATTGGCTCATACTGTCAGAGGCTAACTTTACTGAGAAAATCAAATGACTCCTCTCTAAGGAATATCGAATTTTCCAAAGAATTATCTTATTCCAACTTAACATGTATCCCTTTTCTTGCATGTTTATTTCCACATCTGTGAAAAAAGTGCTTTTAAACCAGAGATTGTGAGTGACAAATGAATGAAAACCATCCAGGCTATTAGGTAAAGCAAAGCAATGTAATGCCTGATGAAAAGATTAACATATAGAATTCTTAATTAGGGGGAAAGGGTACATATATAGCATCAAGACATTATGTAACAAATGTTTACATGACAGACATTAGAGGATATTTAAATGTATAATACTGGAATCGGATTACATAATTCTAAAGGCATAATTGACTGAGGAACTTGAACTATTTACTGTTTACTGATATTAGAACTGCATATTTATGACCCACGATTCCCGTCCTGCCTGCTTTGTCCTGGCCCGTCCCACTCCCTTGATGAAACGTGAAATTGACTCCCATCCCGTGGGACTCCCACAGAAATACCGTGACCCACAGGGTTCACAAGAAAGTGAGCTTCTTTTGACTTTTGCTGTGTTTAAGGTGTAATGTAGTGTGTGTGTGTGCACGTGCGTGTGCCCCTTCCCGGCTCTCCAAACACAGACCTGCGTTCTGTCAGTTTGACTTCAGTTGCTTTAGTTTGACATGGTGAGGGGTCGTGTTTCGGGTAATGGCTGTGGTTGTCAGAAAGGTCAGATCTCAGTGTAGCAGTCAAAACCAACTGCTTCCTGTGTCATTAGCCTTTTGTGTGCAGTGTTTCTCCAACGCTGGCTCAGGGCCCAGAATAATTGTTGGTGTATGATAATGAGGACTTTGAAAACGGAACTTCAGGAATTTGGGTCTGAGGTGAAATAAACTGAAGAGCTGCTTTCACTGTCTGATCATTAAACAATGATTCAGGTTTGTTACAACTTAGATATTTTTTTTATTTTTGTTTATAGCTTTCATTCCAATCAGTGAGGGCAGTAATGTACTTACCAAGATAATTGTTGAATCTTGTATCACAGTGACATCACAAGTCAAACAAGGCAAGAAACATGAGCAGTGAGATGGTGATCATTCAAGCTTTAAACAAACCCCACAGGTTACTTACTCAGAAGAAAAAAAACAAGAACCTGACATCAAATAGGCCATTTACCTGCAAAGTGAGTGATGATTGATTGCTGTGTTTCCCACAGGAAGAGAATATGGTGGGTGGGCCTCAGACCTTCTCGGGGAGTCCGGGGGCATGCCCCCCTGGAAAGTCAACAAATTTAATTAATGTTTTTCTAGCAACACTAAATCAAAGAATATAAAATTGAATAAGTCATTTCCTGAACATTTTATTGATGTTTTTTTACTTTTCATGTACACATATAATATGTTTTATACTTTCTGTGAATATAATCGAATTAATCTTATTTACAGTATAGACACCTTATTTTGAAAACCAGAAGTTGTCACATGTGAATCTTTGCGCTAAATTCATCAAGTCCGACCCAACTTGATACTGTAACTCTTGTCTTATTAAAGAGAGAAAATGAGGATAAAGTCCCTAACCTGCCTGTCGGCTTGCACTGATCCGTTTCAACAGATTTACCATAAAGGCTTGAGTACGTGTGCACTCCAATTTTAGCTGTGACTAGCTTAATCGCCTTCTCACAAATGAGTGACAGAAACAGACTGTTAATGTTACTGTAGTTACCTCAAAAGAAAAGTGGTTGTCTCGAGTCAGATGCCAAAGTGTGTGAGCTGCGAGCTTACAGCAGCGCCCACAAAAAACAACGTTAGATGTCTGAAATGTTATTATGAGAGGTGCATATATATATATTTTCGGTTCAGTTTGAAACTATGGTGGAGCAAATCAGACTGCGGAGGGCAGCCATGGTCTCGTTAATAAATGGGAAACAATGGCTTGGGTTATACTTGAAAATAACTAGTTTAAAATATGTATCGTCCGACTGTGTTGGAGGATAAAAGTATTTATAGGTCCGAACAGCCACAGTCAAAGAGGAGAGGAGATGCTGTAAAAAGAGTAATAACGGAGCAAATTTTCAAACGATCTTTGGAATCTGGAAGAGATTCATGTTCACACGAAATGTTCCAGAAATAGTTGTTTGGAGAATAAATATGAGGACTTCAAAGAGGAGTTCAAACCCCCGCGTTGGCCCACCTGGCCAAACGCTGTGTAAAGTGGACGAGGGTGTGGATGATCTGTTTTGGAAAGTTACAGAAGTTGGAAAGATTTGTTCACACAGAAAGTGAAGCGAATGTTTGCCTCGTCTTACTCGTGCAAGTTTTCTCCTGGAATATTTGTAACACGAGCACACAACACAACCTGCAAATATTTTCCCTTAGTCTGGTTTGCTACAACAGTATTTACTTTCAATAAACAGATCAAAAGGATTCTGAAGTAACTACAGCATGATGCTGACTTGTAAAATGTCTCAATTCATGCTTTGTCAGGTCTGTTCTGCAAGATAACAAGCAAACAACTTTTAAAATGGTTGTTTTCTGAATGGAGCTTGGATCAATTGGGGCTACACTAACTTGTGTCATAGTAAACTACAACCGCTGGCTGGAATCAAGTAACTGACGCACATTTGCAGAACTTACCAGGAAGTTCAACTTCCTCACTTTTTCCCCCCAAGCAATCTTCTTTCTCCTTATTGTCTGGTGGCTTAAGTTTAAACAAATAAAGTAGCTTGGATCAGGGGTTCTTGAATTGTTCATATTTAGCTTTGGTCTCAAGTTTGGATCTGTGCTATTACTGTTGGGAATGGCAGAAGCTGGATGTTTTAACAATTGTTTCACTTCACTAGCCACCTAGCTCACCCTCTTTCACCCATGTCATACTAGAGTTTGTCCCTGCTTGGGAATCGCTGGTTTGAGATGATGTGTTTTGACAGTTGGCTTGTTTGCAACCTGTCTGATCATCTGAGCACACCTGTTTCTTGCTTGCCCCATCAGACTCTGTCCAATGTCTCTGTGTTTCCAGATATTAGTAATTACTTTATTAAGTACAATGTTATCACAGTTGATTGAAATGGTGGCTGGATGAGATGAGGTAAGTTGCAACAAACCATAATTATCCTTTAAGTAAAAAGAGGTATTAATTATGCTAGATCCATAGCTTTAAAAGCAACACACAACAAATAATAAAATAGTTCTGGTCAATGGTAAATGTCCTGATCAGCCCTCTTTAGGTCAGTGAACATTAAGATATTTCTGTGTGCTACATGCTTTAAGCACCTATTAGCATTTGATAAATGCTGCACATTGTGTAAACTTTTCTGGTATGCAAAGAGTGGGCTATGAATTGATTTGATTTTTGAGTCTAATATGTCAGCTGAGGCGTCATCTTCACCAGCACCAGTGACAGACACAGTGTGCTGACAATTACTGCACAGTCTGAAGTCATGGATTTGTCTCTGATGCCTTCAACACTTTGGTTTAAGCTCAATATGGCTTCACCTAAATTGTGAAATGAGAAGTCATTTCATTTCATTCCAAGAGGCTATATTGCTCATTTTAAACATGAAATTGGATTGAGCTCTTTCATTGCAAATGTCTGTACCAAATAATCCCACTGTATTCTTCCAGAAGTGGTGTAAAAAGTTAGAAGTGATTGAAAGAGAAGCTTTGCACTGCTGCACCCAATTGTTCTTTTCACATCAGAACTCCTGCAATAAATTTTTCTTCTCCTTCCTTCTCTTTTTTTTCTGCAATTAACAATAAAACGGTCTTTTATGCATCACGACCCTGAAGCAAAGTCAGCCACCTCGGTGTGCAGTGAATGATGGTGTGCGTCACTTGGGCGACAGCTGTAACTGCCGCTAATATCTGAATGGCTTCGGTGGGCTTTTTAATCAGCTTGGCCTGCCTTTGGTATTAGTAGGTGATTAAATGAATTAGCAGGACCTGCAGACATAAGCAATGGCCCTGAACGTGGGGTCTCAGGGACTCAGGGGGCCACGATGAGTCTGGATTGGGGGGGCAGAGTGGAGCGACAGTTTTATGTCAAGCAGGTATGCATACACAGTCCACACACACATACACTCTCTCATAAGATAGAGGGGTTTGTGCAACGCGCATGAATACACATGTAGATAAAATGCAGATACACACACTCTCTGTCACACACACTGGGCCATTGTGTGTGACACTGCCGCCACTGTGTCTCCATGCAGCGATGACACAGCACACGCCTCCTCACTGCTCGATGTCACGTACTGTTACTGACACTACAGCTGATGTGAAGTGCAGCGAGTCAGTGTGTGTTTGTGTGTCATGTTCTTGTGGATGCTGATAGTTGTGTATTGGTTGTTACTGCTGTGTATGTGGTATAGCTGAAAAGATGCAGCAAGGAATTGGTTAGTCAATTTACATTTACATTACATTTATTTATTTAGCTGAGGCTTTTATCCAAAGCGACTTACAATTGCTAACATATCAGGGGTCGCACGCCTCTGGAGCAACGAGGGTGTCATGCTCAGGGACACAATGGTGGACGGGTCACAGTGGGCAGTTGAACCCGGGTCTCCCACACCAAAAGGCGTCTTATCCATTGCGCCATTTGATGGAAAAAGTTGGTAGTTCATTTGACTCACTTCTCAGGCTAAAGAAACAGCTGACATTTTATGGTACCAGCTTCCCAAAAGTGGGTACTTTCGGCTTTTCTCCGTTTTAGACACTTGTGTGAACTGACAAAACAAGACATTTGAATTTCTCACACTGGGTTTGCTGACATTTTAAAGACCAAATTGATTGTTGATTAACCAAAACGATAGTCAGCAGACTATTGGTTAATGAAAAAAAATCATTAGTTGCAGCCATGGTGTGCAGGGTGCCTTTTCAGGACTGCTGCTGACTTATTTAAATTATATATGTTATTTCCATCTTTTTGCTTGATAAATAACTTAAATCTGTTTTTAAAATTGCAGTCAATTATCGTTTATTTGTCAGTGTTTCAGCACGGTCTTTCTAATACTTTTTGTGCAGCAGCAAAAAGATTCTTTTCATGAATGAATGATGAGTTGTACAGCCTGAATCAAATGCCAGAAGAGAGATTGTTTTAACCACCCAACAGCCCAAAAATATTATCTCTTATAAAACAAAGAAAATGCAGAAAAACCCACCAGAGATTTGCACAAGGACATAAACAGACCATTACTCGGCCTTCTTCTTCTACTACTATCTGATTGACGGGGTCACAGCCTCAGGGGGTGGATCTCTATTTTGGCAACTTGCTCGTGCTGCCCGTTATAGCTGAGAGACCAATTTTGCACCCCATTGTCCTCATCTTTGTCACAGTTAGAAGTTAAACAAGTGAAGTAATTGCTTGTCAAGATGGTCTGTTCCGTACCTAAAGGAAATTACCATTGTTGTTATGAAAGGCATATCTGTGATGGGTTATGGGGACATTTCTAAAGACTTAGTCATTCATAATGGGATGAAAGTGAGTGAATGGGAAGTCTTCAAAAACGATATAGTTTTAATTTGAAGTATTGTTAAAATCTTTTGTCTGCTACTGAACAGAGAGGAGCTTGGCCAGCTTTGGATTGTGCTCTAACATTGACAGTTTTTGTAGTCAGACGGCATCCATTTAAGCTGAATTGCAATCTTCATTCTTCCTGTGATATACTCTCTTCTCTTAAAATCAATGAGATAAAAGGAAGTGATGAGAAACGTTTAGCTTTTCTCCTTAAGAAGGATTTGATGAGGTGACGAGAGGAAGTAGAGGTGGTAAGGGAGGAAGATTTGAAAGGCTTGCGGTGTTTGACCATCAGGCCTCATTTTGAGCTTCAAGTCTATTAACGTCCATTAATTTATTCTCTCTCTAAAAGAATCTGCATTAGGACACTGAATCCGTTGGCACTCAGTCAAAAACATTAAACACAAGTGACTGACTTCTGCATGAAAATTCAGAATGCGTGGGGGGAATTAACTTCCCGTTGACTCGTTCAACTCTTCATGAACCATGCTCACAGAACTCATAATGACTGCTCTGGGTGTGTTTGGATAGTGGAGGGGTTTTCTTAAAATCAGAGGGAGTGCTGCATTTTAATTACAGATAAAACTTACAGTTGGCTTCAGCCTGGTTTGTCTAAGTGGAAATGTCTGATATCATTTCCACTGTTTTTTTTTCCCTGTACAAATACTTGCTGTTTTTTATTTCTTATTTTGTTGACTAAGCAGCTCCGTCATTAGCCTCAAAGATTTCAGACCTGGGTGATTTGGCGACACTTGTGGTCCCTGGTGGTAACAGCAAGTGTGGTTATACCACAACAAACAAGCAACTACTTTGTCAGAAATACAACAGAAGAGCAACTGGTGTGTCTCTTTACAGAGCAAGCCAAGTTCTTTTAATAAAGAAGTTGCTAAAAAATAATTGAACTGCTGTCTGATTCTATGCTTTGCACGATGTGGCAGGTGTGCAGCCTGTCACCAGCACCTCTTCATCTAACAGCTCACTGGGGGTGCTTCTTCTTCCATCAATCCCTTGCAAAAATGTAAAAAAAGGATCATTTTTTTGCTGTAAAGATGCATTTTTGACAAATGATGAACACATTAGGTATCCAGTGACTGTTTCACAATAAAAGCAACCCCGGGATTTTGCTAGTTGAGCTTCACTTTTAATGTAAAGCAGTGGCGTTAGGAAATGTTTGGTTTGCATTAGCAGTAGGGATGCACCGATCTGATGCTGATATGGAATATTGGCACGATACTGTCTCAAATAATTTCAATTTCAATTTCACACTAGTATCGGTTCGGGACAAGGCATTGGCCGATACCCAAAGCCAATGTATGGGTATTGGGACTGAAAAATTTGTATCGATGTATCCCTAATTAGCAGCAGTACAGCTCTGATATAGTGTAGGGGGGGCACAATGGATAAGACACATGCCTTTGGTGTGAGAGACCTGGGTTCAATCCCCCATTCTGTCCTTGAGCAAAACACTTAACCCATCGTTGCTCCAGAGGCGTGCGACCTCTGACTTGTAATTGTAAGTTGCTTTGGATAAAAGCGTCAGCTAAATGAATAAATGTAAATGTGTAAAGAGAGATGCAGAGGTATATCTGCAAGAGCTTTCAAAAGCTCAGCAGCTGTTTTAAAGCCACTGAGTTCGCATGTCATGAAATTCATCTCCATGACGTCTGAGAAAGCCGTATTTGTTTTGTTGTTGACTGTGTGATGTGGTGAAAATCTTATCATTCATTCACACTGCTGACAAACGGACATATGCAGATGAGAAATATGCAGGGAAAAGTAGAGGAGTAAAATAAGTGAAAATGGACAATATTCTAACAGGACAGTTAATATTATTAAGAGGTTTAGATGAAATCCTGTCTGTAGTGTATTATGTGCCATAGTGTGATGACATTATCTATACTCTGTGTCTATATTATATTGCCTTCTGTGTGCCTAATGATGATGGAAGGTCCAGAATGACCTCAATCCAGCTGGTTTGTGGAGATATTAGTGAATTAACGCTGATGTCAGCGCTGCTCGACGCACCAACACACTTTAGTCATGCTATGATTTTTAGGCCCTGATTGGAAGCATTTGTTTCCTCACTTGAATGTGTTTAACACCATATCATGCCTAAATAAAAGGAACCCCTAATTCTAATCTAACAGCACCTTTTAAAGTGAGGAGTGGAAAAACACCTGTAGTTTGAGTTTTCTGAGAAAATGGACATGAATACTCAGTCACAGAGTACTTTATAATGAACCGTAAGGCAGCCATGACGGGCGAGATGTTCAAACTACCAGCTTCTCCATGTAGCTCAGTGAGATGCAGTGAGATTCAGTGCCTCTAGGCTTGTAAGAAATCACTATTAAGATATTTACCTTGGACAATGTGGGCTGTTCTGTTTGACTTTTTAAAGCCATGTGATTGTCTCCACCTTTTATGATATGTATTTTTATTAATATTCTGGTCTAGCAGGTTTTACAAGAAAGTCAATTATAGTTTGAGGCTAAAGGGTAAATGGAAACTCTGCTTCAAGAACATGCTGTGTCTTTTTTGGGCAAAGAAACAGCATCTTCTAAACTCCAGACCATTTATATTTTATTCAGGAGTGTGAGTGGAGTAGTTGGCATGTTTGTGATCTTGTAGTCACAACAAAGCAAGAGCTTTGCTGACAATCTACAAAAACAACGACATGAATTAAAACAGAAATTGGAAGAACAGTTGATATTCTGTGTTGGTGGTTTACGTTTTACTTATTACTGGTTGCAGCAGCGGCAGCTGCTTGATGTGGATTGTCTGACCTGCTTTTTCAAATAATTGGTATAAAAGTTACACGGTGCCCTTTTTTCCATAAAAATGTGAAATACAAAGCGTGAGTGCAGTGTAGCATTCTTATCTACAAGCCTGGGAGCTGATTGAGGTCAATCTGTGATTTGCTGTCTTGGCCTCGGGGACTGGCTGTGATATCGCCAAAGGCTTAGAGTTGCCCACAGCGCACCGTGTTTTCCATATCTTCAAATAGTTTGTCTTTGACTCCTGCTAGGACATCATATCAAGTACACAGAGTGCATGCATTGTCTGTTTTTCATGAACTGCTGAAAATGTGCAAGACAACCTCCCCTTGGGGCAATAAATGATTTATTCTCTTCTATCTCCAGCTGTTTAAGAAATGCCAAAGGATGTGGTAATGTCATTTTTTAATGTGATATAAACCAGAAAGCATGTCTGCATGAGCGAGGCTGGTTTAAATTTCATGAGGTGTCAGAGAAAAGTGAGTCGATATGTCAGTTGAATAGTCAAATGGAAACTTGTTTGTAAATATCCCTCGGAGCATTGCCCACAGAGTAAAGCCTGATGAAAGCTTAAGCTGGCAACATGTGATGAGTGGGGAAACTGCTGCGTGCTAGTTTTAGGTAATGGTTTCCTATCAACAGAGCGGTGTTTCCAAGCAGCTTGTCTTCCTTTATGTGGTTTTGGGGCGTTGAGGTGCTTTTGGGAGGGTAGGACAATTGTTATTAGTCTAAGAAATCTGTGGTAAAATACATGCTAGTTTGGCCGCATATGTGATTTTTATGTGTACACACAATATACACAGCTACTAACGAACGATTCATCTGGCGACTCTTTTTTTGAATCATTACTTGGTCTAAAAAACATCCTAAAACTGTGAAAATTTTCCCATCTTGTTTTCTGAAACGCGATTAAATAATGTCTGATTGGGTTTGATTTAACACTGCCAGGTCGACGATGTTGCATACAACATCAAAGCACAGTACGTTATCCTTAATATCTCCGAAACGCTGCATGCAAGTGCTCCGGTGCGATCGTATCACTCAGAAGCGTTGTAATCCCACCTTCAAGTGCTTTGGAGCGTCTTTTTGGAGACATAAATGTAATAAATAAGTTTTTAGATTCTCCGTTGCATATGTCACATGTACAGGGCGCTTGTCCTGGCTGCATGGCAAGGGATATTATTTTTCTTTAGCACAGAGGTTTTTACACGTTTTATTTGTTTATAACAAACAGAAGTTGTTAGTTTGTGTGGATCTGTTTTTGTCACTAGTTGCTTTTTTACCCTTGGCCATACTTTCTCGTTTGTTTGTGTGTGTGTATGAGTAATATCATTATGTATGCTCTGATTCCCCTGATTTGATTAGTTTTAGCTCCTGGCTCTAATGCCATTGACCATCAAAGACAGCTAAAGAAAACACTGGATGTTCCTTTTTTGTCACACATCCTATCTGAAGTAAATTGACTTTGCCCGCTACACACATCTCAGAGAGAGAAAGAGGGAGAGAGAAGGGGGGTAAGCCATGCCTGGAATCATTCATGGTGCATCAGAGGAAACTTTTACCTTGTTAAACTCAGCCTGTTGTAAAATAAATCATTCCTTGTAAAATGTTTTATAGATGTCAGCAGTTTAAGGCTCACAGTGATTTTCTGAGACCCACATTGCTAGTTGGACTTTTCCTGGATCAGCTCTACTGTGTGTTGAAGTTATGGCTCTCATTGTGATAATGGTGATGGTTTAATCATGCAAAAAAATAGGTGATATTTGTATTATGTTTTTGGACAATTATTCCCTGACTGCGTCCTCAGGAGGGGCGGCACAGTGGTGCAGTGGTTAGCACTGTCACCTCACAGCAAGAAGGTTGTGGGTTCAAACCCCGGTTGCCCCGGCCTTTCTGTGTGGAGTTTGCATGTTCTCCCTGTGTCTGCGTGGGTTCTCCCCGGGTGCTCTGGCTTCCTCCCACCATCCAAAGACATGCAGGCTAGGTTAATTGGTGACCCTACATTGTCCTTAGGTGTGAGCGTGAGTGGTTGTTCGTCTCTGGACTGGACTGGACTGGCGACCTGTCCAGGGTGTACCCCGCCTTTCGCCCAATGTCAGCTGGGATAGGTTCCAGCCCCCCCGCGACCCTGTACGCAGGATAAGCGGTTGATGATGGATGGATGTGTCCTCAGGGTGAAATATTTATAAATCTGTAATCATGTAGGTAATAGCACACTTAGATCCTATATATCCTAAGATATATATTAAAAATATACAGGGACAGGGAGGAGATGACAATTGTCACAATGTATAATGGATACCTCAGAACTAATTGTCGCACTTACACCAAGAAGTATTCAGATCTTTTACTTATGTAAAAGTAGCAATAATACTCTATATAAAAATAGTCAAAATCAAAAGTGCGACTTTAGTAAAATTACAAAATATTAGCATCCAAATATAACTATAGTATGTCAAAGTACTCATGATGCAGAATGGCCTATTTCAGAATCATGCATATTATATTACTGGATTATAATAAGTGTGGAGCTAATTTAAACTACTTTATACTGCCGGGTTGATTAACCTATAATAACACATTTTTAGGGGCGGCTGTGGCTCAGGAGGTAGAGCGGGTCGTCTACTAATCAGAAGGTCAGCTGGCTCCAATATCTTGCTCCCTGGGCAAGATATTGAACCCCAAATTGCTCCCGAATTGCTGTGGCATCAGTGTGTGAGTGTTAGTTAGTAGGCAGTTTATAAATGCAGTCTGTTTCCCATTTATAGTTGAATTTTTAGTTGATTTATATTTTGCATTAAAAACCTAATCTGCAGAGTAACTGGTAATTAATGCTGTCGGATAAATGTTAATGGAGTAAAAAAACTACAATATTTGCCTCTAAAATGTATAAAGTAGCACAAACTGGAAATACTCAAGTACGTCAGGATTGTTCAGTGCTCGAGTAAATGTACTTAGTTACTTTCGACCACTGCCATGGCCACTTATTTGGATGTAGGCTGTTGGGGAAATTGTCGACTAGCTCTTTGACGTACTTTTTAGAATATTTTAATGTCAGCCTGACAATCAAAAACATATTTTTCATGACCAAGTTTTTTTTTGTTATTTTGCAGCTGTGTTTCAGTTGTGTGTGGCCACAGCTGTGTGTGCAGTGTGTTTGATTCTGTGGAGTATTTATTATTTCATCAGTTCCTTCACTGAAGTCTGCTCCTGTAAACCAGAGAAGCGCGTCTAAAATTTTGGCTGCAGTTCAGCTGACTGAAACTTAATTTCACTGATAATATAAAGCCATAAAAACTTTACAACTAAGCAAAGTTATTCATAATAAATTGTAAAATACAATATGAGCAAAACAGTTAAGGGTTCATTTTGTTTAAAATGCCTAAGATTAAAAAGTAAAGACATCATAGATGAACACGTGCACAGGAGCTGATGTGGTGTTGCTAATATCTTTACTTTCATCTTAGCAGTCCCAGCATGGTGCATTTCCTGTTTTAGTGCTGACGGTGCATTAAGATGAGCTGAAGGGTCTGTTTCATGTCATTACTTGAATGGATGTGTCTCTATTAGTAGGAACAGTGTGCCAGGAACAGGTGACACTGACAGAACAAACACTATCACGATATGTGTGACCTCATTTATAATATCACGCTATTCTGGGGAGAACGAGCAGTGCTTTCAGAATACATTGACATGCAAGTTTTAGAACAATTGTTATTTATTTCCTTGGGCATGACGACTACAGGTAGATGCTTTTATTGCTTGTTTATTGTATGGTAAGGTGTTTTAGCTTCAAAATCTTTTTGGTATCATGCAAACCAATAAATTTAAACCCATGCCTGGAGACTGTTTAGCATTCGGTAGTTCTGCACCTGCTGTCTGTCTTCCTTGAAAGACTGGGACGGGGAAAAAGTTGCTGACAGCTTTACTTTGAAATTCCTCCAGAATAATTTGAGACCCCGCTGCTTAATCCTCTTGTGATCGGCCTTTGGATCCTGACCCAGTCTTTACGAATTATTTGCAGACCCACAATGATCGTACTGATCTCCACTTTTCACTTGGTAAATAGTTTGTGTTTATATATTAAATTCAAGGACGTACTCGGACCTTTGTGTTGGAAGGTTTTATTTGATGAGTTTCATTTGAATGTGTGGATGCCTTTTTGATGCGCGCGTGCGGGCACACACGCACACACACACACACACACACTGCTCTGGTAAACTGACAGTGTGCGGTAGGAAGTGTTTATGCTGCTTGTTTCCTGTCTATGTTTTTAGCAGTTAGGTAGGTATTCTGGAGCTGCAAAGGAAATGTAATGTAAGGTTGGTGGCAGACTGTGACTACATTGCATTGTGGAGCATTTATCAGACGATGCTGCTGGACTTCAGGGTTTCATTGGTGAAGGGCTGCAGACATGAGGAAATATTTAGTAGCATTTATGAAATAGTAAGTACAAACCCGTTTCGTACATAAAACATACATAATGTGTTTTTAAAACTATGGGATCATATACAATGTAAGTTGTTTTGGTAAGGGACTTGGAAGGGCTGAACTTTTATCAAGAGAGGGTTTTCTGGCTGTGGTAATAAAATGTCTGTACATTAAGAGTGCTGCTCAGAGGAAGTGGTCTGAATAAGCTCAGTCACTGTTGAATTCCTACCTACAGTGTGTTTGTATTTAGCCTGTATTAACTAGTGTTGTAGTCAAGACCGCACAAACTGAGACCAAGTCTCTGCTTTTGACCTGTTGTATTGATAAAAATTAATTTTCCTCCTTTAAAAGATCATTTGTAGAGATTTCCGTAAAATCACTGAACATACAGTATGCCTGGTAGATCTCTAAAAGATGATAAGCTAGAACCTAAAGTTCACCAACTCTGTCTCTTTCAATTGTCAGAAACAGAGAGAAAGAGAGACTTTTATATATGTTTACAGCCAGCCAGGCTACATCAAGGTAATGATGACATGTAAAATCCCCGCTTCAGCTCACTGCCCTCATACTTTTTTTTTGTCAGTTTGTCATCATACCAGCAGGAAAGAAGCGGTTAACCTTGATGGAAGATGGTAGATGGGTCTATAACGGCTCACAAAACAAATGGAAAATTGAGACTGCAACCCATGCTCGGCCATTTAGATAAAAATTGAAACATTTTCATGGAGGTACATTTGTCCAATTTCCTGAGCCCTTAAAGGCATCATCTTGATGGAGTGTATATCATGCAAATGGAAGAAAATGCAGTGATTATGAGAATGACACATTGCTTTGAGTTTTGTTTCACCTCGATGTGAACCAGAGAGTGTTTGTTAGGAAAGAAATATGATTTGATCATCTGTTCATCAAATAGACAACACAGGCTAATGACAGAGAATGGGAACATGTGACAACAAAACTTGGTTTCATGGTAGTTTGAACTTTGGTCTCTCTAGGTAGGCATCCAAAGTGCATTTGAGCAGCACAGGTGTGCACTTTGCTGAGGTGCAACAGACCACTTTTGATGTTCAGTGTGTCCCCAGTGCATCTTTCCAAAAATGTACTAGTCTTCCACTGTGTCAAACTACTTTTATATTTACTGAAGTATTTATTGAAGTTCCAGGTAGTAAAGATTTGTGGCTGATATTTTTACAAACACTGGCTCAGCCTCTCTCTCTCTCCTCACTCAGGACGCTTACTGCTGCCAAAAAGCATGACGATGATGGTAATGGGAGGAGGCCACGGCCGAAGGTGCAGCCCTCGCTAAAATCATACTTCCTCTCCCAACTTCACCCCTCTACTGCCATCCACTACTGCCACCCCACCCCACTCCACCCCCAGCGTCATGGCCAACCACCTTGAGCTGATCCAGGAGCTGCAGCAGCTGGACAAAGTGCCCAGTCTGGAGAGGCTGCGGGCGGCCCAGAAGCGGCGTACCCAGCAGCTCAAGAGATGGGCTGTGTATGAGAAGGAGATGCAAAACAAGAAGCGAAAGGCTGACAAGAAGGCACGCAATGCCAACAACCTCCAGCAAGAGTCCAAGAGGCATGTGTCCTTTGCCGCCAGCGTGGCACTTCTGGAGGCCTCAGCCAGGAACGATCCAGATGAAGGTAGGCGCTTTAAACAATATTTATATGTTGAAATTGGTTCAAAAAGTGTATATTTATGGGGAACTGTATGCTGTCTAATGAAAAGGACGACATAAACTAACTACGTAAGTGCTCTAAACACGTCACCAAGGGACAAGCAAAATATAGACAGATTTATTCTTTTTGTAACGAGGCAACACGCTAAAAGTGTGGGTTTCTTTCATAAGCTCACAGTCAAACCTAGCACAAAGATCACTGACGCCCCATTTGAATAATTACTCTAATTTCAGCCTCACCTCACTACTTCAGCTGGATATCAAAATGGCAAGGTCAGAACAACTATTAGCGTAGCCTGCCCACTTAAGCTGCCAGTGGAACTCCACTATGTTCGAGCTGAATTTGTTCTGATAGGAGACTGTTTTATCACTGGGAAATAATGGAGTTGTCACACTGAGATGAAACTCTGCCAGTCTTTTAATTAAAATTTCTACGGATGGTGCTCCCCTATTTGGAGATAATAATTGTTTTCCTCCAGTACAAACAGTCCCACGATGCTGTGCCAGTGCTAACAGTGTGTCAGTGATGCAGGAATGATAACGGGCTGCTTATCAGTTAGATATGACATCTAACTTAACTTCACTTTAACTTGAAATTAGATTAGAACTCTTTTTATCAAAACAAATACAGCCCATGGCTGTGCTACTGTACATTCTTTGCTTGTGCAAGCTGTCTTTAACAGATATGGAAACCGCCACAAGGCTGAAGTATTTTCAGAATTATTCTTACATAGCAGAAGCAGCTCTGCAGTACATGTGTGTGTACACACACACACGTGCACCCATATGCACATGCACATGGACTGTGAACTGGATCGTATAAGCTCTAGCTGGAGTGAGAGTCAGTGGAAGTCTTGGGGTTTGTGTTGTCTGGATGGCCTGTTGGATTCTGCCATCATGTGTAACCTAAATAAAGTTCTGACAGAACCAGCAGGCGATAAAAGGATGCCATCAAATTGGGTAAAAAGGAAACGCTCTTTCCATAGTAGAAAAAAAGACTAGCTGTTATGTTGCTGATTCTGTCGTTGAACAAGGAGGTGTTGAGGTGTTGTTGTGTAAAAGATTATGGTTTTGAACTGCATTAAAAGGTTTTCATCGCACGCTGCTGTGCGGTGTGTAATTCCCCGAAAGACTTCTGAGCCACTTAGACTTTGAACCAGGATGTTGTTGCTGTTGGCGAATTCTTTTAGATCTGTTTGAAAAATCGCATGTACTGGCCAAGAAACATGCACCATCTACTCGTTTACTGTCAGTTCCAGGAAATGTGTGTAATTAACAGTATTGTATGCTCTCATTCAAGGATGAATAAGGAAACATGTTTGATGAAAAAAACATTTATCAAAAGCAGCTTCATAAATATTAGCAACATATTCTGTATTTTTAAGGTCAGGCCAGTATTTATACGAGGTTGAGGCTTTAAGATTTTAGTGAGTTGTGGTGCTAATTAAATGTCAAAGAGCAGTTTTTATCTGCTGTATAACTAGTTTTGAGAGGATGGGAAAAACACACAAAGCAATAGTTGAATTTGTTGAGTTGCCAGTTTTTTTCTTTTCTTTTTTTACATAAAGGATGTTTGACCTTCCCAGCAAAACAATTCCCTTGTACAACTTTTGAAGGCCATCTGGCCTTAAGTTTACATGACACAATGGGCTGAATAAATGCAGAAATAACAAAGTGTTGCTGCTGATATGCGTTTATTAAGTTTTCAACAAACCTTCTTTGGAGTTATAGCATATGGCCAAGTATTTTACGTTTTTTAGACATCGGTGAGGATGTCTGTTGGTCATCTGTCGACCACATTTGTCAAGACTGGTTTAGCTCATGGATTTCCATGAAACTTTCATGGCGATATTGCATTCAGATATTTCATACTTTAATACTTTCACACAGATATTTGTGGTTAGCAGAGGATGAATCGTAATAACTTTGGCGATCCCAGACCTTTCATCAAGACCAGCGTCTCTCTGTGTGCAACACTGGGCACTTTGAGCATTACTGATCTGTAGAAGCTTTGACAGTGCTCTACTTAATGCTGACAGTGCCTGGGCAAAGAAACATTTTCTATCAGTGCAGTTAATGAGGGTGACCATAAAGAGGGAGAGAGATAAAAAGAAAGGGAGACAGGGTGTAGTGTTGCCTACACAGCTCCAGTGGCAGCTGGCTAGCTCAGGAGCCCGATAATCTCCTCTCTCATTCCCTCTGGTCCCCAAATGCTCGATCAAGCATCATGACTCCACACGCTATGCTGCAGTCTCCGGGCTTCCTTTGCAAAATATATGATGTGATGGTGTCATGCATTTTCTTTTGCAGTCATTTCAATTTATTTCTATTATGTAAAAATAGAAAAGAAAGTTGAATATATATCATGATGGAAATGAGTTTCAGCATTTTAGAAAAACAAGACATAAGTGCTGACTTTCACATCAAGATTTATTTTCATAAATTGGAACTAAACATTTTTTCGTAAAAATGATTGTCAAAGCCAATATGAGCAGTGGAAAGTAACAGAACCAATAGGAGAGAGAAGTAAAAACAACAAAGAGAGATGGAGATTTATTTTGACCTGAGGCTGACTCTACCAGCCTCGAGGCCATAATAAGATGAGACGTTGGATTGACCGGGCTGACTCTTGTTTAATCCCTGATTGGTTGCATTTAGTGAAATGTTTCCTGTGTCTTCTCTGTGGTTGCAGTCAGACATCACTGGGTTGACCGGAGGGTATGTGTGTGAACACACACACTGACAAATGTGTATGTGTTCATTGTTGTGCATGTTTTATGCATGCTGTATTTGCTGTTTTTTATTGTTATACTTTGTAAGCTTTACTGTATCTTGAACAGTAGATGGTATTATTGAAACTATCCATTAACAATGCAGGTGTGCATGTTTATATTCCCGTGTGTGTGTGTGTGTGTGTGTGTGTGAGAGAGAGTGAGAAGGCGTGTTCTCTTTCCTCTCTGAACTACAATGTCCCTATCATTATAACTTCCTCACTGGAAGCTATGGGGGCAGACTCACCAAGCCTTGAGAAGATGCAGATATAGTAAAGCCACAGAGGACACAATGTGTACTCAAGCTGAAGTTTGTGTGTGCCTGTGAATGTGTTTAAACATTTCAGTGTGTATTTCCAGTTGTATCTATGTGTGCTTGTCTGCTAGCTAGAGAGACACGGAAGATGTTTTTCATATGTGGGGATAAGAAAGTAGGGAATTGTAGGTAGGAGAGGGTCGGATAGAAAGGGATGCATCCTGAGTCTGAGCCCATTTCTTCGCCCTCCGGCTGCCACCTTACCGAACCCTCTGCCCCCTCACAGTGGTGTGGGTTGCTGGCTGTGAAATTACTGTGAAGCACCTCAGTGTCTCTCTCTGTGGCTCCCTGGCCATTGAGACTGATAGGTTTTCTCCTTTCCAGAGAGCCACTATCCTGCAAAGGAGCAGCTATTGAGGTCAGAAAGT
>JAPMOB010249725.1:0-15068 GCA_029875015.1 Lepomis gibbosus
GTATGATGTTCCGGACCTTCGCTTCGGGAAATTTTCTCTAACTGGACCTCTTTGAATTCTAATTGAATACCCCTGATCTATAGCCTTCAGATTCATACACAATCTGGGCAGAGTGACAGAATTTTGAGAGACAAAGTCACACTCAGACCTTGGAATATGTTATGCTATGGTTTGAGTATGGATATTGGCGTGGATATAGGGGAGAGGAAAGGAGGGACTGAGTTTGTGAATGTCCCCAGTGACCAGAGCTTGTGCATGGCTGATCAGTCTATGGCCTGGTCTGGCCCGTGATTACTGATGAGTTGGCAGTGGACCTTGGAGGTTTGGGTGATAGCCTTTCAGTGTGTGATTCACGGGGAGCGCCCTGTGCACTGACATCCCCTCGCACTGTGATTGAGTTCACAATCCTGTGCCATTCCTCCCAAGTATATATGGCTCCAAAATAAATAAATGGCAGAATCATGAGATCCCAGCTGCAATACAGCAGCTGTAACAGTCAGGGATACATCCACTATGGTGCAGATAAGATTATGTGTAATAGTATTTTCTTTATCTATTTTATTTTACTATGTCTGCTTAGACTTCTGCATACCTATAAATTAAGCTGGGTTACTCTGATGTTATCAACAACAAAGTAGATGGGCTGAGATGAGATCCAGCAGCCAGTTAGCTTAGCTAAGCATGGGGGGGCATCTATCATTGGTTCTGTCCACAGATTCACATCTAATTAACACGTTATATCTCAAGTCATTTATTTAATGTGTGCAAAAAGAGAATGTGACAACAACACCCAGGACGTTCTGTGCCTGACTGAGAAATAGCCCAGCACATAACCCCTTGTAAATTTTTTACACATTTTTGTACTGATTAAATAAAAGAGATACAGCGTGTTAATTACCCTTCAGAGGTGCTGGTAGGCTGATTTTATTTCCAGAGCCATACTACCTCTGCTTTCAGTCTTTATGCTATGCTAAGCTAAGCATCTTCAGGCTGTTGCTTCAAATTAAATAGACAGATAGGACAATGAGACAGATCTTCTCATGTAACGCTCAACTAAAACACCTAAATGTGGAGCTGTGCACTGACTGTAAAAACTTAGAGATGTCCTTTCTTATCAAAGATTTGAATGGTTTGTGCTCATTTGTCCTCTGACTCCTCCACTGTTGACCTAAACATGGGTGATCTTCTCCCTCCACCACCATCTCTCCTCCTCCTACTGTATTAATAATCAGTAAACTCCTTGAATCAGGTACCTCAAGAGCCTAGACAGGCTGATTGTCTCCTCCTGTCCTCATGCACAGACCTCTGGCAGAGAATTTGATATCATGTAAAAGAGGATTTGCACAAATAACTCCATAATCTCCAACAGCCAGTAACAGGGTGACGTAATTGTTGCTGTTAGTGAATAACAAGGCAATACAGAGGTGAGTCATTCCTTAGTGAGGAGAATGGGGTCTTAGCCAAAGTCTTTAAGTAGATAAGCCTGTTTGGCCTAATGAATGGGCAGATTCAGAGATGTCATCTGAGATTTCTCAGTCCTCATGTAAATGGCAACAGCACATACTGCAGAAATGCACACCAAGTGCACTGCCACAAAACCATCAGATTCAATTAAAAATTATAGAATATATGCAATTCATATTATGTTAAATCTTGTTGCACTAGCTACTTTATATTAAACAGATGAGGCACATGAAAAAGACAACTGTCTTTGATGTAGAGAATAAAGACTTCCGGCCTGCATGACCATCCAGCCGCTGTTGTACTAATATCAAAGCATCCCTATCAACACAGCAACATTTGTTTTTCAGCACCGCACCCTTATTAAGGGTGAAATTAGTTGTGCTTGAAATGAGTGAGAGATGAATACTGAACTCCTCATAATGCTGGAGCTGTGGACAGAGATAGGGATCGGGGGAAAGCAGGACGCTCCGTTTGTCCAGACCTCAGATGTTCAGAGTGAGAGTTGCTTCTCTTATCAGTCTCCTGAAATGGCCCTCTAATTGGGGACATGTTTCTATGAAATGTGTATAAATTGACGGTAATTGCTTTTGTATGCATGGAAATGCTAATTTTCCTCTATAATGGCTATCAAGAGAAACATACAAACTAGTTCAGTGGGTTGTTGTATTATGGACGAGAGAACAATAAATAAATGCGAGCCATGTGCACATTCCTAATGTAAAGCAAATGCAAATTTGAAATGGAACTAGTATATCTCTTCCTTCCGAGTGCTCCTATGGTAATTACTGACTAAAACATACACAACTGTGGGCTCTCCATCTCATGTTTACTCTCCAGAGAATACAACGCGGACATGAAATGCGGCATCCTAACACTTTTCTGAGGCAATGCACCCACTTGAGATGCTGACTGCTTGTGATAACTCCTGGGTTCAACGTCCCATAGGCAGAGCTTTGGAATAATCCATTCTCCATACAGATTTCTCCCACGGAAGCTGCTTTATCCCATTATCACAGGCATTATACAAATGTATACCGCTGTAATCCACACACTTAGAGCCCAATGCGTTTGGAAACAGCCATGTTGTCGATGACAAACAGCGTCTGATACAGTAAAGAACAAACAGAGTCACTCTGGTACAAGTCAATACATGGACCGGAGTTAGGCTATGTTCACAATGTTCAAATTAAAGTTTGTTTTTTTGTTTGTATGTGTGTACACATGTTGGTGCTGAGCAAACTATGTTGAGGGAGATGTTGCACATAGACAACTTGGTCCCGACCGTATGGGGGTGTTTAACATATCCAAGGTCTCCAGCAGAGACAGACAGAGACACAAGCGGGTCACGGGGGATGCTGATGGCTCTGTGAACTCAGTAGGTGGTTGAGCACAAGATGCGATAACTAGATGTTCTCTATGACAACAGTGGTGGAGCTGGTCTGTCCCTAATGCACTGTATTTGCCTAATAACACAGCAGGCAGCAGAGGTCTGGGTGTGATGAGGAAGAACCCCCCTATCACAAACACAGAAGAAGGCACGCAGACATAAACCCTCCAGGCCATGTGACCCATGAAGGACAAAAATTAAAATAAATATCTAAGTGAGTCTGTAAATCAAAGAAAGAAAAAAAGTAGAAGAAAATCCAGCAAATTATGTTTCTCAGCTGCTCTTAATTGCCAAAATTGATGCATACAAGATAGACTTTTTGGTCTGGCAGTGTCTTGCAGACATTACTGTTATGGTGAAGCTTGCCAGCTGATGGTTGAGATTTAGGCTTCATTGGCTTGCACAGTACTGGGGAGACATCATCCACCGGCAGATGTGCACAGCTCGCCACTCTCTGCCACCTCTATAATTGACATCTGCATGTAAGAGAATGGCAGCGGCACCAGTCTGTGCCACGTTTCTGGGAAATAAGGCAGAGAATAGGCAGAGCACATCCTAAGAGGTTTGCATCAACTGTTTCTCTAATGCCTGTGAGTGCTCCGGCATTAATGGAACATATTATGCCTCAAATTATGGAATCATATACAGCAGCTGTTGATCCAATTTGGATGTGGTGCTACAGCTAAAACATGTCCCTCCAGGGAAGAATGTTTAGTTTTGGTTTATATGGCAAGATTCTGATCTCCTCAGCTGGCGTCCATGGTGCATTGCATGACTTTATGCAAAAATCCTTCATTACTTTTCGAAAGGATAAAGACAAGCCTCTCAGGAAGTGCAGAACTAACTACAATGGTATGATCAATAGAACAATGCAATCTGCAGAGGCCTCTGAACAAGCCACTACATCCCAATGATTAAATCCATAAAAATGCATCCTGTTATTGGTTGAAATCTTAAGCTATTGGATTAAGTCGTAACAAACTGTCACAGAGTTGGCTAATGACTTAATATTTCTTTTCCTTTCATTGTTTTTATTCTTCAATAAATTGTTTTTTCCGAGTTATGTAAGCCATCTGTTTTCATAAATAGGCAATGTATACCCCCACAGAAACACATTATTACAAATCTCCTAATAATATATACTTTAAAAGCTGTTTTTTTCATATCTTGAATTATTGCAAATACACTGGACAAAATTAACTTCTACCTTCCACTTGGATTTAGTACAGCCACCGGAACTAATCAGATTTCTATAACAGAGAGAATTCATAGAGATTTCTGTGGGCTCCCCTCCATTTGGGGTTAATGAGTGTCTTCCACAGCCTCCTCATAGCTATTTCATACCTTGGGGATTTGAATAATTCCCATTGATAGTTTCAAAATCTCAAATGAGACAGGATTAATCAAAAGCAGAGAAAGTAAAGCTGATGAGGGTGAAGCTGCGCATGAGGATGTCCAAATCAGGAGGAAGGTGACATATTCACTGTATTTTAATGGCCAGTGGGGGTCAGTGACTAAAACAGTGTAAGTAGCTTCACACAAGAGCATAATGATATTTAGAGCTCAAAGTTTGCTTCCCTACTTTAATCAAAGGACATTTCTACATAGTGTAGCTGTCATTTTTAATAAAAAGCGAAGATAGCCCATGGTCTCACACCATTTTTTTCTCACAGTCTAGTAAGGTTCAAATATGGGCTATTAATTATGTTGGTACTTAATTGGCAATTGGCTGTTCTGTTCACTGTTACTTCTTTTTTTCAGTCAGAGAAAAAAGAAGCAATTTGTCTGAGAAGTAAATTCTGTATGCTGAAGAGCTTTGAGTTCGTATAAAAGGTACATTGTCTTTTAATTATCAAGAAAAATGTTAGTCAACTGATTGTTACGTCAAAAAAAATTCAAGTGAAATGAAAAAACAAACTGTTCAGAAAACCATAATTGTCTATCCTCCCACACCCACTCATTCATCTTTGACAAGTCAACTTCATTATTCACAGTAGAGCTGTTGTAATGCATGTTGCAACTTGGGCCCTTGCAGGGTGGTAGCCCTATGTGGTCTGGGCATTGGTATTTAAGTTCCCTGGGATAAATCATTTACGTCAATGCAGTTACTGATGAGGCATGAATATATATGGCGAATTCTGTTCAGACGTGATTTATTTTAATTGTCACACTGGGACCTGCTATTACACTGCTGCAGAATGGGTCACTGCATTAGAAAATTAAGCAGAGGCTCTAATTCGAAATCTATTTGTAAATTCTGGCTTGTGGGATAAAGATGTGCTGAGTGCATATAAATGCCCTCCCAGAGTGGCTTGAACTTATTCTAAACTGGCGAACAGTCACCTGGGTGCGTCACTCCCTCCCAGACACACTCAGCCACTCAGCTCAGTCTGAGGGAACTCAAATTAAGCTGCAGCAAAGGCACACGTCTTACATGAATGAGCATACATGTGCAGTGTCTGGGGTGCTGGGGGGCGGGGTCTGAGGTCAGCAAGTGTGCGGCACGCCGGAGGCTACTTATGTTCTGGATTTCATGGGCTCCATTTCCTTGGATCATTTAATACCTTCCCTCATCCACTTTTGGGGATACATCATTGAAAGTTGCGGTGAGCAGTTGCAGCTGGGAACAACTTGGGAATTATGCAATTAAAGTTGCTGCTGTGTAATCATTATTCAACTCAACTGTTACTTTGTGATGTGACAGCACTGTTACAGTTAATGTCAAAAACAGTTAGCATCTAAACTGCTTACTGATTGTCAGCATCAGTGTAGACTAAAAATGTATGTCTAACCCTCTCACTGTGTAGTTTGAGAATGTTCCCAAAAGCTGTGCTCCCAGGTGGCATGTCACATCTACTGGCAGACAGGCTCGGACTCCCAAAACCCTGTCTGACAGGTTAGAGTCCGGAGAGTAGCTTATAAAACTGCTCTTTCACATGGCCTTTTGTCTTTTTTGTCATCAGTATCTTCTTGCTTTGATGTTTTATACAGTTTTGGAATGCATTGTTCCAGCCTCACTGTACTTGCTTTAAAGAAGAAACCGGGTTCATGGTTTTGTTCAGACGGTCTAGAAGACATGACTTTTTGACATAAGTGACATAAGTCATCTCACGCGTTAACTGACCTACGTAGTTATTTTAACCAAAACCATGATCTTTTCCTAACCTCAATCAAGTAGTTTTGTTGCCTAAACCTAACCAAATTGAAACATTTCACAACTTTAAGAATTTCAAAATAGATGTTTCGAAATGCTTTAGAAACAGCAGTGTTTTATTTTGAAAGTCTAACTGGACGTTACATATTTATCGTTGCTAAGCGTTGCTAACTTAACCGTGGACGCTTAAACATCTAACAATGATCCTGAAGGGCTACCCAGGGTGTTAAAAAGTGACGTCAAAGGGCCTTGACCAGGTGTCAATATGTGATGAGTTGGGAGTAGCAACAACACAGTGAAAAAGCTGTTTTGACAGATTTTGTTTGTCTAACACTTCAGCCAGAAAACAACTAAATCCAGAATATGTTTTATTACCAAGTACCAAGTTTGCCAGTTTGCCTTGGTGTTTGGTACATACAATAAACATGTTAAGGGGAAATAAAGAACAGAAGGTGGGGACTTTGACTGGGACGGTACACCTGTCAAACGGGTCCTATCGGAGCTCAGAGAGGACAGAAACCTCCCATAGAACAGAAGAGTAAACGCTTGCTTGATCTGGATTTTGAGTATGAATATATAGAATGGAAAAATCACACTCAAAATATATGAGATACTGTAAAAAATACTAATATAACAAATACAATTATAGGCTAATTATAATATGTAATATTTATTCTTGATGAAAGGTGGGCACCTTTTGATATATTAAAATTTTTTATATATTTAGAATGTAGGGCCATATGTGCATTAATGAATTAATGAATTATTTAATAATTAACGAGATACCTAATGATTCTGTAAACATAAGCTGCCTTTATAATATACCTTTTCTAACATATTTGCATGGGCCAACTTTGTGATTTTTGCATGTTTGCAATCATGGCCCACATAATTCAGTGATCCACTTTCTATATCAAAGTTTTGCCCTTGTTAATGTAAACTGAACCAGTATGTAAATTTAAACAATATATCATCCTTGCATTGGTTCGATAAAAGAACGCAACCTTTAGGTGTGAACCTGCCCTAAAATTCTTGGTTACAGTATAGTGGTTACAGTTATTAAAAAATGCAAATGTTTATGGCAGGTCTGTGACGGGGAACAAACTCCAATCTCTTGCATGTGCGATTTTAAGTGCCCAACCTCCGTGTTTGCATACACTCATGTTAACATTGGACATAAATCGGGAGGTGAGGAATTGTCCAATATGAATGTAATTCCTAAGGACAATGGATTGGTGGTTAACGTGACACAAATAAACACAAATCAATTTGTACATTTTAGACATTTTTTAAACTCTGATGTGCCGTTGTAAGCACAGAGTTTGTAATATAGAACCCTGAGTTTGTAACAACACACTCTCTCCACAAACCTTTTTTGTGAAATTAGGCATTGTACTTTGAAAGCAAAGTGTTGATTTACAAGAATTTTACTTTTTATAATATGAAAGAATGAAGCAAAAGATTTATCTTTTCTTAAAAAATTGGTGTGTGTGTACTGCAAGCAATGTAAACCCTCAGATGCAGGTGTGTCAATGCACCACATTCTTCCTAAAGCTCCAACTACAGGAATTTTTTTTAACATTTAAATAAAAAAATAATAACTAGCCTTATTCAAAAGTATGTTTTAAGTGCATAGTGAAAGACTGATTATTTTCATCACAGCATCTGCGCAAAGAAAAGGTACGGTTTCCTTTATTCTGTGAGGACTTTGAATATCATTTTTTTAATGGACCTATGTATTCTTTCTCTTCTAAAGCAGAATTCACTTGCTTCCAAATGGGCTTTTTTCTGATAATGATCAATCATGAGTAGAGTGAGCGGTGGGTCTGAAATAATGAGATCCTATTTCCCTTTCATTTTACCTTTGCTTTCCAATGGTAAAGCCAGGTTTAAGTAGAGAGAGAGGATGATAGATTTGATGTGAGGATTTCTGACAAGAGGAGGGAGAAGGAGATAAAGAGAAAAAGAAACCAAGGAACAGAAGCTGTTCTATCAGGCTTGGATAAAAGTGCTGTGTAATGTGCCCCCTTCTCAAAATGTCGTGGTACCTCTAGATCCCCCATCCACATCTCGGTAAGCAAAGGAGAAAGTACAAATGAGATCATGACAATTGTAAAAATCCCCTGGAATGTCATTCAAATCTAAAAATACAAAGCGAGGCAAATCAATTATCAAGTTTGTGGCCTACAAAACAGACTGTACGAAGACATAAATCTCAAGAAATCATGTCTCATGAATTAGGAGTAGAAGAAATGATGGGCATGTGAATGTGTGTAAATCTTTCAATTGACATTTCATCATGTGTGATGTGTCCCCTCATAAACTCATAAATCAGAGAACAGAACTCCAAAATTACAGATACAAATATATGCTGGTTATGCTTTGGTTGCTTGACGTTAAAGATTGTTCCTTCCAATCATAACTCTCCAATGTCTGATGACATTAGTGGAGACAAGACTGCCCACCTGTCTAAAAAGGCAAGTATAATTTTCTATGGTTCATATCTGGTGGAAAACTGGACTCGAGTTTCTGCTGGGTGATGGAGGTAAGAAATAGTCCAGCACATAACCCCCTGTAAAACACAGAATAGTCATTTTTACATTTTCTTTTTGTTACAGATTAAACAAACGAAATATAACATGTTATTTAGGTGGATATTGTTACCTTTGGACTGTGGCTAGCTGTTTCCCCCTGTTTCAAGTCCTTATGCTAAGCTAAGCTAATCAGCTGCCAGCTAAAGCCTTATACATACACATACGTACATTTCTTGTCATCTAACTCTCCACCAGCTGAACAAATATATGAATTTCCCATAATGTCCCACTATTGGTTTAAAAGTGAGGAGAAAGCGCTTTGTTCACTGCCTTTTGGGAAGAATGTGTGTGACACACAGTACTACTGTACATGTGTGCTTAAGTTATCTCTTTTACTCCATTGACAAGTCTGAACAGTGTTCTCAACACATCCTACTGATTTTGTTTGTGTTTTAGCAAAAGGACACAGACAAAATATATATTCTTTTGATTTGCATTTCTAATAGTAACATCTGATTTGACGCAACCCATCATCACTATGCCTTCACACATTAGCACAACCCTAGGGTACGGCACCGAATTTGTGCCTAAAAACACTGAACAGTGTTAAATATTAGTCGGTTGTGTGAAAATCTTTGTCTCTAGCGTCACAGTCAATGGCAGGGTGTGTGAATGTCTGCTGACAGTTTTCGTTGAGAGATACAATCATAGTCCAGAACCTCTTCTTCACCAATAATGGTTCATGGTGGATTTATAAACTCACATTTTGCTTGTGAGTATTGTCTTCAAATGAAAAAAGCCATCACCATGCCTCTTATGAAACAAGCATTCAGAATTCATACGTCTGCCTCCTACTTGTTATTCAAATGAAAAATATTACTCCAACACCCATTTCTTGGGCTGAAAATAAGGTTTGAATCATGTGAATGAATGTGTTTTGGTTTACTATTCGACAGAAGCTCCCAGTTCTTTTCCACATTTCAAATCTTGAAATAGTGATTGGTTCTCAGACAGTGCATAATATAGATGGGATATCTAGGTCACGGATGTTCCAATATGAAAGCCATGTTGCCTGCATGATAATCAGTAATCCACTTTGCTCCGGCTCTGGCCTGGCCACTGACCCCTGCTGACCTCCTTGGAATTGATTTTGCGCTTGAACCTAAAGCAGGCGCAAATTAAGCCAAGATATTAGCGGAAAAGGAGAGAGCGGAGCAGAGGAGAAATCAAGAGACGAGACAGAACAGAACTGCATTTTTTGGGTCTACTGAAAGAAGGTATTTAGCCATGGGAAACCTAGATGGTTACAATGACTTACTTTGATACAACATCTGTGTGAAAGCAGGCAAAATGACGAGGGCCTTGTGAAAAGCTTAATGGCCTAATTTCCTGCCCAGCCCAGCAGAAATATCTGTCTGACACTGACAGCTGATGAAAATGCACCAGGATTTGATTTTCTCCCAAGTGGAGAACAAGTTAAGACCTATCTCTCACTCTGTAAAGTCCCGCAGGCAAATCTGTTTGTGTGTGTGTCTGTGGGAGGAAAGACAGACATTCTGGCCGTGGCTGCTTCCTCCTCAGGGCTAATAACAAATTTAGTGATAATCGTCATGTTTTAATTGATGTTTCCACACCACTGACTCAAACCACCGGTGGATTACATCAGGGGGATGAGAGATATGAGCAGTTTTGTGTCTGCATGGCCCACAGTTCCCTTTATTGCACCGACTCACATCCGATATCCAACGCTCAAGGCTTTAATGCACAGCGCAAGCAGCCCACCTCTGGGAAAGCACAACATGCTTACAGTCACTGCATGAGGTAGATGCTACATTTGTCCCATCTCCACGCTGCCACTGTTAGACTGGGTAAAAAGCAACACTATATGTACAGCAAGCTGCTTGATTGCCCAGCGCCCCCCCAGCGTGCTGCGCTATGGAGAGGACTAATGTATTTATAACCCCTCTCATATGTGCACTGGGAACAAATTAGAGACAAATGAGGCAGAATTCCTTCGCTCGCCTCGGAAAGCCACAAAATTAGGGCAGCATTGTTTACAACCAGCAACAGATCACAACAGCAAACTAATGCAAAGTTAAATATGCTTCTATAAGTGTCTGTACAGTACATTGTGTAGTACTTTACTGTCTAAGTGTTGCACCATCACAGGCTGAATGTTTTGTGCGCGTACATGCTTTAAATTCAAGTGGTTAGTGAGTCTTTAACTTGCAAAACATTTGTTTCCTTGCTTTACTTTCTATTTTCTGTTACGAAGGCATTCCTTTGATGATTGACTACAGACGAATATTTAAGCTGCACAAAGCATGTTTTATGTTTAACCATCTAACCATCTTGCGGGCTTCTCAGAAAATTTGGACCGAAAAAGAGAAAATGTTGTGTTTAAAACACAAGAAATTATTAGACGCAGCAAAAATACAAATTTTGAAAGACAAGAAAAGACACACGTTTGTCAATGGCCCAAACCAAAGCATAGACGTGACTATATATCTAAAATGTTTTTTAAAACTTTTTTATTTTTATTTTGCTCATATCTTTACTCTGTGAAAAAGAAGAGGGTGGACGAAAAATTTACAGAAATAACTGGAGGTTTTGCTTTCTAGAGTCGGCATTCAGTGTGTGCATTTTTGCATTGCTTTGACCAGTACTGGCACTATCACTTTTTTCTCTTTGGCGTACCAGGACTTTTTACTGTGCTCTGCCCTCTCCAATGGAGTAGACGAATTAGGGGGAACATTAGGTGCTTTTTATATCCAAGTGTGTGCATAAAGCTTATTAACAATGTCATTGTTGAAAATCAATAAGCTGTTGAAATGTTACAAATAGGGTTATTATTAACAATCTGTGGGCAGACATAAGACAAAAAATGCGTAACCTGGGAACATAATAGTATTATACTAACATAAAACTTTTTAGTTGCTGTCATAAATATTATATAGTGTAATAATACACAAATTTAGTTAATCCCTTAGATGGATACTGCCTCTGCGGTGGACAGATGTAGATTCAGCTAGGATGCCATTGTACAAATATCTGCTCCTTTTGCCGCCTCTCTTCTTGAGAGCAAAATGTTCCCCTTGTTCTTTTTTACTAAAAGTATTGTTGTAATATAACTGTGTGTGTGTCTGTGTGTAAAGCTAAATGCATGACCTGCAAAGCTGGTATGTATGTGTCACTGTCAAATAAAGGTGCTAGCAGTCTAAAAGCCCACCTGTAGGCCCTATTAAAGTTCAATAACATAGTTGCCACCCCTCCCCATACACATTGCCACTTTGCAACCAATTCCCTGAATCCCTCCCAGCCCCAAACTTCCACCCACTGCAGTCCATCTGCCTCCTACTCCAATTGTCCTCTTTTTTAAAAAACAAAATATGGTCACCCTAATGTAACAGCTACATGCACACACACACAAATGCTGCATTCCATTTACCTCGGAAGTCGGCGGTCAGAGCTGGGAACGACGTCACACCCGAGTTGACTGCATTCCAGTTACAACCTCGCTCGGCCAGCTGTTTGTTTACAACTAGCCAGGTTAGTTATTGATATGCCGGTTGATTAAAAAAACGCATTATGCGGTATTTACTCGCACTAAACACTGTAGCAACACGTCCACAGACAGCTGTTGCACAGCACTTTGTGTACGAACATTTATATGAGTCACAAGTACACAGAAATGCTACTTAACAGTATAAACTACAGCTTTCAGTAACTGTTGATACCCCGACAGCCATCTTGGATCACAAAGTCGGGGTAGTGCGGGTTGTCCCGACTTCCCGAGTCAGAAATCCGACTTCAGGGGGCGTTCTAGTTGAAATTTCCAACTGGGAACTCGGAAATTCCAACTTCCCATGTCAAATGGAACGCAGCATTATATACAGTGTGTGATGTTAGCTATCATGGGCTAACATATGTTAGCTTATGCTAGCTAACTGCTCTGGTTGTTTGAGGAACATGCAAAAAAATCTCGGCAATCAAATTTAAATTTGTGTGAATAAAGGGAATACTTGTTACTTGCATGTTCAGACTGAACACAGGTTCTTGTATGTTCTGTTCACTTACCTTTTCTTGTCCAGTTTGCTTTCAACATTTCCGCCCCCATGTTGGCTTGCCATAGTTCCTTTTTTTGTCTTTCTGAAACACTGAAACATGTTCAATTAATGTATTGTTAGCATTCAGTTACAACATACCATGTTTCCACTGTCACTGGCACTTAAAAGTGTTGTGTTATCTGTTTAGTAGCTGTTTCAAATATACTAATATTCTCCATTGACAGTGTAAATAAGTCCCAATGCTGGTTTAGTATAAAAGATATTTTCAATTCATATATGCCTAGATCAAGGTAAAAACTTGGTCACTGGCCATTTGAACCAAAATTGTCATATCTGGATAATAAGGCTCTCACAGCTCCATTTTTCACTAATATAGTGACTTTTGTGATAAAAGTTTTATCACTGGATGTATTTTTAAAAAAAGATCTTTGATGTGACAGAGATTGTCACATTTTCAGTACTTCACTTCAAGACACACAGTGTCTGCTCAGCAACAAACAACAAACTCTCTATATATGTAAATCAGATCAATAGGATATCCATACAAACGGCCTGCAGCTGTGTGTTGCCATCAAGCAGCTCACCTAATGTAATAAGGAACACCAATAGTTGATTTTCAAACCTAGTGGTGCAGAGAGAGAAAACGAGGATGATGAGATTAGCACAGCTTGGCTCCAACGTCGAGCTCCATTTTATAAACAGTCACAATTAACACAGACTGTCATTATACAGGGGACAATGAGATGAGTTGGGGAGAACAGATTAATAACTTCACTGCATGAGTCAAACTCTGCTGCATTACAAAGACACACTCATATTTGTTTCTCAGAGTCAACACTGACATTTGGACGTTTGGATATGATAATTAATCATGATAAGCTGAACGCTCACATGCTTAGACAGAAGGTGGAGTGCAGTGGCTTACACATTTATTGTATGTTGCTCTTCAGACAGGTGTAATAATACAGTTTGACAATCCCCCACACTATGTGATAACACAAAATTAGCAGGTGTGCTGTGCAGCAAAAAGGCCTCCATTAATGGTACATCCTGTGCTATGTTCCCTGAGGTGGATTAAGCTTGGTCTTAACTAATTGTGTTTTTACTGGGAACAGACATGGTTTTCATAAAAGAAGTAGCTTTAGTTGAAGAGGAATTACACTCACATACACACATGCTGTATTAATATTGACTGCTTATTACATTGTTTATGGCAGCAAGACATTTAGCATGTTATTTCTGTGGTATAAATGGAATTAGTTGTTTATGTTCTTAGACCAGTGTTAACGATTGCACATGATTTGGAATTAGCCTTTGACTTACATTTCTCGCCCATTGCCTGCTGGGATTAGCTCCAGCCCCTCTGCAACCCTGTACACAGGATACGAGGTTGACGATGGATGGATGAATTAATTTTAGTCACATTTGAGTCATTTGATTTTAAGTCACCAAAACCTAAAGACACTTTTTTTGAGAAAAACATTCTGTGACATTTTCATCAGACATCCTCTAACCTACAGACTACAGCTGTGCATACACAGTTACCATGAATAAAGGTGTTTTTCTCATCCATTGCAAATTAGACAAAATTAATACAGTCTAAGACAAGCACTTTGTTTTCTCTTAGGTCTTTGTTCAAAGGCTTTTAAACTCATTTGTTACATAAACCTAAGCGAGCAAAGAGGGAGTCCATTTTCTTACTTTTTATAAACAACCACTGCAGAGTAACTACAAACTAAAATTACTAGTTTGTGTGAAAAAGTTTAGTTTTCCCAAACTGATGTTCAGCATGAGTAATATCTTTTCTAAAAACACTTTATAGTCCTTATTCAGTATATGAGCTATGTTATTTTTAGGCACCTGCCATCTCTGTATCAAAAATAACAAAAGGCTCACACATTTCACATGTGTAATTAGTCTACCACTCCTTTCATAATCATGTTTCACTTCCACTCCTTGCTTCATCTCTCCCACACTTTTAAACAAAGCGAGAAGAGTGTATACTCCTCACTTCCTACACAGCCAGGGGTGTTTCACTAGAGAATGGTGTCTGAAGGAGATGAAGCTCACAGGTATTCTCTCTCATTCTCCTTCGGTTGAATTGGATTAGTCAGTGAATGGTGAATCAGCCGTTTGTCACTGACACAATAATAGCTTACCAGTGGTTTTTATTGGCACCAGGTGAACTAATAAAAAGCTCAGCTTTGGTATCCTCAGGCCAAAAGAATGGAAATTCATCTACAAACAGCAAGTGAATGAAAAAAGCACCATTAAACATCCTACCAAAAGGTTGGTTCAGTTTCTTTAGTGTTTTATTTCATAAATCCTCCATTTCCCAACACTCCCACTAGGGATGAGCGAGTACAGCATTATCTGTATCTGTATCTGTATCTGTATCTGTTAACCATATGAATTATCTGTATCTGTATCCGTACTCGGACTGGGCGGGGCCTAGCCCGGAA
>JAPMOB010249726.1:0-26087 GCA_029875015.1 Lepomis gibbosus
CCTCTCCTCTCTCCCAAATGTCAGCCAATCAACAATTAGCAACAGCCACCAAGGTAAAACCATGTCTGCCAGGTGTCGTCTCCCTGACCCGTCAATGCAACAGATAACCCATATTGGATATGAACAGAGGATATTGTGGTTCAGCTTTGCTCAGTTCCATGTTCAATGACACTGTGTACCAACAATTAATTCGAAGGTGAAAGGCCATAAAATCAAAATCAAATGGGGGAAAAATGTTTGTCCTGTCAGTAATCTGGAAAAAGCTAAGTAGAGAGAACAAGACGTAAAACTGTAGATCTTTGCTGGGCTTCAATGTGAATTTGTCACAACAGTGCTTCAAACAATTTTTGAATATTAATACGCAACCTAAAACGTTTTAATCTTTAGTTCTGACTAAACCTAAAAATCAGAATAACAAAGTATGACACCCTTCACAGTAGTTTAGCTGTTGTCTCGTTACACTTAGTGTGCAGCTGGTAGAAGAAGAAATGTTGACATCCATGTTGAAATGTTTATCTCGGCTCATTGTCATTTAAACTTTGATAATTGGCCATACTTGTTTTCAGTACAGTAGGCTGCCTGTATGTCTTTGTTTCCATTGAACATTTGTGGTTAAACAGTAACAGTTTAACAGTGTTGGGTTCATCAATAGTGAAAAATGATCATAATGTCCTGCGAGGTGCCGACAGGTAACGTTTGGGCTCCCTCTCTTCATTGTTCCTCTTCTGCCACTACACACAGATACATGTTACGCCCACACATGCGCCCCCTTCCTTCATGGGTTAGGGTTTCTAATTTAGGATTTATTTGGGCACTTTAAAAACATTTATTCCAAGCTTCTTTCTTTTCATAATTTTATTTACAGCATTATATGTTGAAATATATATTGTAATAGGCAGCAAATTAACTTATTGAGAGAAAATAGCCAAAATGTTATGATCCTCGCCACTGCGATCTCACAGTCGTGCCAGGCTCCTCCCATCGAAGGGTCAAATCTTTTTTGAAACTATACAAACAACCTTCAAAATGTTGAAGCTTAAGCCTAAAATATGATTTAAAAACTGCTATTGCAACATTGAAACTTAGTTGTAAAGGCTTGTAAAATGTTTTGGTTTGTTTAAATGTTTGTTTTCCAGGTTTGAAACCTTGTACATGTTGAAAACTGGTGGTCACATGTTGGGATTTTTTTTGTTGAAATATTGAGTTTCAACAATTTTCAGAGATCTGCCCACACAGTTGCAAGCTTGCAAGTCATGTGATTTTTGGCCAGGTTGCCTCGCAGCTCTGGTCTGAAACTCATGAAACTCAGAAACAGACGGTATAAAAAAGAAAAGAAAAGCCAGGTGGGATCGACAGAATGCTCCGCTAATTACTGCTTGAGGACAATTAATCCCACCAAACCCAGTAAATACGGCTTGTGATCAGACAGCACCTCAGCGGAGAGAAAACAATATGTCAACAACTTAATGGCATGTGAGATGATGAGTGTGAGAATATTAAAAATCTTTGTCGATTTGGCAGTTTGGCCTCTCCCTGTCATCCACCTAGGTCACCACAGCCTGGCTCCAAGCCAACCAGAGCCCATCCTTACGAGGACCACATCCCACACCTTGTCCTCCAACCAACCAGAGTGCATCCTCACACGAAGCTCCTCCTACCGAGAACCCTCCCTGTCCAATCTGAAGAGAGCCAGTGCTGAGGTGGAGGTGATATCGCCATCCAGTCCCCTGGGCAACCATGACAACATGATGACCTTCAGCAGCAGCACATTGCCAAGGTAGGAGTCTTTATCCACAGGTTTGGTTTGGGAGAGAAAACAAGGTGACAGAACTTTGCAAGAAGCTAGCTCAGTATTCTTTGTGTGGATATCATGGCAGAGCATGTGAAGAGACCAAAGATGATGTTGAAGGGAGGGGGGGGAAAAAAAAAGAGTGACTGAGCATGCGACCAGACAAGAGTAAATATTGGACAGGCTTTTACTTGTTGCCGTGAGCTAAAAACTAAAAGGATGCAGGACAGATGAAGAGCTGGGGCCGTATTACAGAAAGTTCCTATCTTAAGTCTCACGTTAAGACATTATTACAGAAGCAAATCCTAACGAACTTTAGGAATCCTATCTTATCTTACTTCATCCGTCTTATCTCAAGTTAGGAAATCCTAAATATTCGATCCAACATCAGTTATCAACTTTTATGTCGCTTTTCTCATCTTGCCGAGCTAAACTGCTTTTAATCGTTGTTTTTGGTTGTTTTTTTTAATGAAACAAACTGAAAATGGAGCACAAACAACAACTATCATTGAACTTAAAGTCAGACGACTCAGAGGTGTTTGTAACCTCCGTCGAAAAATCCAAATCCACATAATGCCTTACTCTGAGATTACAGATAGAGAGCGGGATGAAATAGTGGACACAGTCGCCGCCACATATCCGGCATCCAGCGGAGCGTTAATGCTGCCAAAAAGAAAATAAGTCCATGTACAAGTGATACGAAGACTTTTGTGTCCAATGAGCAGAGGAAAGCCGCTGGTCGCTCCTCCTGTGCTCCCTCACTGACGCCGGCAGAAACCCGGAGCTCTTCTCGGGAAAGGCTAATAAAGGCTGCGGGCTGACGTCATCATGTTTTTCATGTACGATCTCCTCCTATCAGAGACCTGCGTTAGGATCCTTTTGTTACATCAAGCCTTTACGTTATGGGCCTATAATGAGATTTTATCCAGCGTTACATCGCCGACAGCCTTTGTACTAACAAGGGTTTTGTCATCAAACACATCGGTAGAATCAATTAAGTTCCGCCTGTTGACATTTTGTTGATTTTGTAAAAGAAATCAAACAGCGACAATGTGGATTAAACGAGTTAAAAAAGACTAGCTGATGGAAAAGTAAAAGTTAGGACAGCTCAACAGTTATCCTAAAGTTAGGAGAGTTTATTTAAGACACTTTTCTCTGTTCATCTGTAATGGCCTTTTTCCTAATCAAACCCTTATTACCATGGCTACCAAGCAGTTAGGATAGGATCTGCAGATTAGGAAGTTTCTGTAATACGGCCTCTGGCCTTCTTTGACACCTGCGGGGCTCTGTACCATAGACTGTTTATAAGAAGTGGACGTAGTCATTGTGACGTCACCCATTCGTTTGTGGACTGCCATTTTAAAGCCTCGAGTTTGTTTTTTGCAACCAGCAACACCGTATGTGACCATATTTGGACGAGACGATGGAGGTAACGGCTGTGTGTGGCGCTAGCTAGCCTGATTGACAGGTCGCCATGGTAACAGCTTGTCAATTATAGATAATCCCGCCTTCAAGCATACTCCGCTTTATGGTCAATGTTCCTCTAAATGGGACCATAATTTACTAAATGAACATCATGCTGTGTTGAAGAAGACTTGAAACTAGCGACTGAGACCATAAACTCATCAGGAAAGTGTTTACTCAGGTAATAAATCAGTTGCAAAGTCATTTTACTGTTATTTGTAATGGAGCCAGACTTCTTTTTGCAACCAGAAGAGTCGGCCCCTGCTGGCCATTCGATAGAATGCAGGTTTAAGTGACTTCCGCGTTTGCATCAGTTCTCTGACCGGAAGCTTCCCTCTTGCTCTGTACTCAAAGTCTCTTTGCCTCTTCTTCCAGGTCCCACGGAGGCTCCTCATTGGAGGAGGGCCGCATTCCTCGGCGTCACGCCTCCATCCACGCCTCAATGGACTCAACCCGATCTAAACAGCTGCTCAGCCAATGGAAGAATAAGAATGACAACAGGAAGCTGTCCCTGCAGGTGATGGATGGAATAAGACCAGCCTCCTCCTCGTCTCCTCAGAGGAACATGGAGCTGCGCTGCTCCTCTGAACCTTCTGCCATGGGCCTGGAGGCAGAGCTCCGCGGTGGGACACACCTACCTTTAGTCACTGGTCAGGAAACAGAGCTGCGTGCTGGGGCCCACATCCCAGCTCAGTACATGAAACTGGCAGCAAGCTCTGTTCCTATGGCCAATCATAATCACATGGGCCATAATGGCAGCACTGGATTGGCTGGTGGGGCGAGAGTGTCTATCCAATCCCGGCCTGGATCCTCCCAGCTGGTTCACATTCCTGAGGAGGAGAACCCCAGCTGCAGAGATCAGGAGAGTGAATCAGAGGACAGCATTATGGACGGGGGCGGGTCAGTGAGGGAAAAGTGGCTGAGAGTGGCTGAGAAGACCACAATCCCCTGTAGGCCGCTCAGTGCCGGAGGACAGCCTCGACTGATGCAGGTTAATCATTATTCTTCTTTACATGCTTTGCTAGCTGTATGGTTAGGAAGTATACCACAAACTGAGTCCTTGTTCAATTCCAGCTTAGGATCATTGTTCTTTCCACTTTCTGTCTGTCTTTATACTACTACCTGTCAACAAAAAAAGTTCACACAAAAAAATCTGGTATTATGACGCACTTTATTTTATAACTTTTTAAACGATTTCAAACTCAATAAGATCTAGATATCATCAGAAAGTGGTAAATGTGTGTATCCCTCTCCAAAAAACAACCAAAAACATGTTACTACTGGAGTTGAAAGACTCGCTTTTCTTTTCTTTTTAAGAAAGTGCTAGTATTAGGTTAGAATGTGGGTTTTCAGGCTGTAGGCAGGACTTGACGTCAGTCTTTCCCCTGAAGGAACACAAGCTTGTCTGGGTTGAATTTTAGGTGATGCCTTGGCAGATATCTACCAGGCAAGCAGTGATGTATGATTTTAGAGGAATATTTGGGAACATGTTTTCACTTCCAAGTTGTCATGTATGCATGGTCTAGCATGGTCTTTTCCCAAACCTAACCAAGTGCTTTTGGTGTGTAAAATGAACCATTTTACGCCTCTTCACAACGTTAACCACTAGTTTTATTTTGAAGGTCGAACAGGATGTAGTATATTTATTGGTACCTTGACTGTAGAGCCCTACACGTCAGAAAACGATGCAAAAGTGGTACCCAGGGCCTTACAAAGTGACGCCCAGGGGTCTTGACCAAGCGTCCATAGAAGCCACGTGAGTGCATGACAGTGTCCTTAGTTAGAGGCACAAAAGGAGAGGGCCCAGGACGGAGCCTTGTGGAACCCCTGTTCCTTCATGGCTTGGACATTGATCCTTTTAATGTGATCTAGTCAGGTAGGATACAATCAGATCTATGGTTGATGTTCTAAGTAATTTATTATGTCCCACGTTCCCAAACATATAACATAGTTGTTCCACCTTCTTAAATGATATGTTTGCCTGCTTTTCTCTGTTTCATATTGATTGTAAATTAAATGTGTTTCCGCTGTCAGTGAGCCATCTGAAGGCATCTCTTTAGGTTCTGATAAGTTATGATGGACATTTGTCATTATTTTGAACATTTTATAGAGCAAACACTGAATACATTAATTAACAAAAGAAGGTACAGAAAGAATTGTGCTTTGGGACAACAATTTTAACTAAAGATTTAAATTCTGGATTCTTTCTGAATTTATGAGAACAAGAAACTGCGGAGCTAAAAACTCGTCATTTATGTTCTATAATCCATTTTGTCATTACATCACATCTTCTCATTGGTAGCAAGGCGATTGAAAAATATTTGAAAAGACAGAAAAATAAGCCTGTTATGCTCAAACGTGGACACTAGCACTCTGCAACAGGAATTTATTCTAGTCATCATAAAATTGTATAATTTCAATACAGGCTCTATGCTTTGTGGATAACGGCCCGTCATATCCTTTTTGTTAAAAGGCTCTCAGCTGTAAAAGTAGCACTCCACCTACGAGAAGAGCAGGTGATGTGTAAGTATCTCAGCAGCAAATTTTGGAACAGCTCACATTTCTCTCATCCCCTTATTCCAGGTGATAGCCTTATCCAAACAGCAGGGTCTGCTTCACTCCGCTCGGTCAGAGGATGGTGGCAGCACTGTGAGCTGCACTGGATCCATTCGGTACCGAGCACTGACGGACCAGGACCCATCACCACCCGCCTCCACCACCGGAGCAGTGGGAGGAGGAGGTCTGTACTACTAGAGTCATATATATTTCTGGTGTGTGGTAAAACATAAGCACTTCAATTTAAATGTACTACATATAAGATGAATCATTACTACATAAATCATTAGTATAATTACCATGAACAAATGAGCCACCCACAGAGAAGACTGGCCGTCTTAACAGCCCTCTACAGTGTGACACAAAAAAGGAAGAGGGCAGCTCAACCAATGGCATGGAGATAACATTTTATGGCAATGATCCAGTATAGTGGAAGGAATGAACAGAAACAGGTCAAAATATTTCTCACCTTTTAGCAGAAAAATAATATTCACAGGTAGGAGGAAGATCTCAGTTTTTACAGAGCTGGTCTAAAAAAATTAAATATATCTCAAAAGACAAAAATTATTAATGAATGTATCTACTAACCAGTATTGTGTGTGAGTGTCCAAAGCCTGATATATGTTATTCCTCTGTGCCATAGAGCTCCATTATTGTCCAAAAACTATTAACACATCTTTCTTAATTACCACAAACACAAATACTGTAGTTTATTTTGACTTTTGCCCCAAATGCTCTCTAGAGCAGCAAATGTCCAGTGTGTAATATTTAGGATTTATTGACAGAAATGCAATATAACATCTATAACTGTGTTTTCAGTGGTGTATAAAGACCTTACATAATGAACCGTTATGTTCTTATTAGCTTATAATGAGATATTGCTATCGAAATACACCGCGGGTCCTCTTGCATGTTGCACGGCCATGTTTCTACAGAAGCCCAAGCTGCTTGACAGAGCACATTTCGTCACTATGTTAAATACATACAAGGAGGAGGAGGAGCGGTGACTGAGCTGTTAGTTGCAATTCACAACCCTCAACACTAGAGGCCACTAAAACCTACACACATAACTTTAATCCACAGCGGAAAGTAGTCCCCAATAAATGTGCTATTTCCTCCTATTTGATTAACATTTGCTATAAACTACATTGACCAGCTGTTTTACTGAGACTTCTACTAAACTATATTTGTTAGGGGAGGTAAGGACATCACAAAGTACTGAGAGGTGGACTGGCAATTGCTGATTTTTGTCTTTTCACGGGACTTCTTCGCACTAACAAAAACAGTTTAGCATTCAGGGAAACACACTTGTTAAATCACTTTCACAGAATCAGACAAGTGATGGATATCAATGTCCGCCCTGCGTCTCCCTCACTGTTATATATCTTGGAGCATTTACTTAGGCTTAACACATATACTAGAAGTTTGGAAAGGGGCTAGCTTAGTTCTACACAAGACTAAATAAGGTCTCAACAGGATAAAGAATAGCAAAGAGTGGGACCTAATTAGGGCTGCAGCTATCGATTATTTTAGTAATCGAGTATTCTACAGATTTTTCCATTGATTCATTGGGTAATCACATAATTTTACTTTTGCTTGGTACCCTGATGTGTAACTCATATCACGGTACAACCCAAACTCACAGGCTAACCAGTTGGAGAAGAGCAACAACAAATGCACGTTATACAGCTAAGAATTTACCCTGAAGCGTTGCTTTCGTGCTGTTGTGGTAGGATGCTTCTGTTTTACAGTAGACACACTGAACAGAGCTGCTGTTTTCTTTTAGCTTGAAAATAATCCCAAAATTTTTCTCTGGCCTGTCTCTTCTTCGTCCCTCACCATTTTCGTTCTATTCCTCCACTTTGCAATCAGCGCTGTTGTTTTCTCGATTATTCGTTTCAGCCCAAGACCTCAATGTGGCAGTCTCAACATTATAGGCACCTTTGGATTAATAGGAAATGCAACATGATGATTCTGATTCTTAGTAGTACAAGATAATTACTGAGTGAATCATTTGTCTTGTTCTTTTAGGAGGTTTGGAAAGATCTGGCAGTATAGTCCGTGTTGAAGCTCACCCAGAGTCCAGATCAAACAAACCAGTGGTGAGACCTCCGAGCACAGACGGAAGTGGCTCCTGGCGATGGAAACCACCAGACCAACGAGCTTCGCTCCGACAGTCAGCCTTCACCCTCAACGACCTGAACAGACACACAGACAGCTGTGATTCGCTACGGGATGGAGGGTCAGTGGATGGGCGGAGGAGCGTGACAGGGACTGAATCGGAGAGCGAAGGGGGAGGTGATGGAGGAATGGGAGGGGGAGGAGGAAGTGTATACTCAAACCACCCACATGTTGTGCACCCTTTACATCCCTTACATCCCAATAATCCCAACAACATCCAGTCCCACAATTTTAACCCCAACAATCCCAATAATCCCAACAACATCCAGTCCCACAATTTTAACCCCAACAACCCCAATAATCCCAACAACATCCAGTCCCACAATTTTAACCCCAACAATCCCAACAACATCCAACACCCCAGTTTTAACCCCAACAATCCCAATAATCCTAACAACATCCACCACCCCAGTTTTAACCCCAACAATCCCAACAACATCCACCACCCCAGTTTTAACCCTAACAATCCCAATAATCCTAATTTCAATAATACTCAGTTTAACTACAACCCCAACTCTGCTAACTCCAACATGCAGTATACCCCCACTGCCACCTTTGCTCCTCCATTCCACCCCCACCCTCAGACCATCACCACCATCAGGGTGACCCCAGTGGAGGGAACGGCCACCAGCAGCGACGGCGGTTCAGACTGCCAGTCAGTTGCCTCGTCAAGTCGTGAGTCAACCCTGAGGAGGAAGAGCGGCTCCCACATGGCCCACGTCCCGGATCGAGGGCCCACCCCCGACCTGCACAACAACCACCGCCCCTGTGACGACAGCAACCGCCTCGACAATGAAAGCACCAACCGTTTTCACGAAAACCTTCGAAGTTTTCAAGAAAACCCCATCCACCCTAACCACCCTAACAGGCAGTTACAGGGGATGTTTGGTCGTCCCAGCCCAACCCCCCCGCCTACCTTACCTCGGCCTATCCTGACTCACACTCCGCCGCCTAATCTGGGGTTGGCCTATAAAGAATGACACACTTAGTCTAAAGTTCATGTGTCTTACTTGACCAATCCACACATTTCAATGGATATGCTGCATGGGCCATACAGGACTTCAGAAATTTGGTTAAATCTGTCCACCACTGAGGGTTGGCCAATAAAGGGATGGCCAAAAATGAGTTAGTCCCATATACAACCTCTCACCTGGCCAGTTTGGGCACAATAAATGGCCAATTGTGTCCCTTATGGTTTAGTACCCAACTGGTTATACGTTGTGTCTTACTATGAAACGTACTGTAGGCTTATTAAAACCTATTCACAATAGGTTCATGACCCACTTTGGGTTACAAGCCACACAGAGTACAAACACAATTAGCCCTGCCCCCGATGTCCAACCGGCCAATAAGAAAGGACTATAGTGAGGGGCCACCATACGAGGGGTGAGTTTGATTAAAGATTTTTCCTTCTTTTTTTTAATCCTGGACTGCTGGGTACACCAGTCAGTTTTTTGTAAATGTAATATATTGAGTGCTTCATAGGCCAATAATGGACTAAATAAACTGCTGTCCCTTTGACTCACTCCGAAGGAGAGACTCCAGCGTCCTTGCGTCCCATAGCTCCCTGTCAGCAAAGACGGATTCAGCCTAATGACTCTGCCCCCCTTCCCTCTGACTCCCAGGTCAGCTGCAAATGGGAAAAAACACTCTTATCACAACATTTATACATACAGTATATTATCAGCTTTCATCCTGTTGTCAAACGCAGGTTAACAATATTGATATACAAACTTTGCTAATAATCACATGTCATTAGATGGAAATTTGCATTCAAAGCCCATAACTGTGCTGTGTTTGTACATAACGATTGTGGGTGGCCACAATGGGAATTAAACCCACACTCTTAATTGTGTCTGGGCTCATGAGTCCCTTTTGGGCAATAACAGTATCTCTTAGTTCATGGTGGTATTGTGTTTGTGTTGGATAAGAACAATATCATGGTGCATACATTGTGTTTAAATATAGTAACAAGCGCTCTATTTTTTACATGCTGTGTTTTAATGATGTGCAGTATATGAATTATCCTTACTGTGTATTAGCTGTACTATACACCGGCACAGCATGTGAATCATCTGAACAAACTAAGACCACACACAAGTCCAAAGACTGAAGGAAGTTATGTATTTGGTTTTCTTTGGTTAATTTTATCAACTCATCAGCATTACAGTATGGGTGCAATTACGTTTGAGTTTTAGGGTAACTGTTGGGACAAAAGAACTAATATTTTGAGGATGAAGTTGTGATATTTGTTACAATGTTTTGCAATAGCTGCAAAGTTGTAGTTCTGTGTGAAAAAGGTCATATTTGATGAGGATAGTCCTGATTTTACAAAATAAAAAAGTAAAATAATAATAAAATGTAATTAAACAAAAAAGTACGGTATTACAAGAATATAGTCGTACCTTTACAACAACAAAGTCATGACAATACTTGAAGAAAATTTGTAAAAACAAAGACACATTAGAAGAAATAATTATGAGGAGTGTATTTTACAAGAAGTTAGTAAAAAAAGAAATTCTAAGAAAAATGAAATTTTTATGAAAAAATTGCCAATTTAAACGAATAAAGTTGTTATTGTACAACAAGTTCATAATTTTGAGAAACTCATAACTTTACAAGACAAAAGTAGTACAATGAAAAAAGTCAGCATTTTGAGAAATACTATACACTTTTTTCCAACAACATTTTCTATGTATGTTTTATCATCGTCCACATATATTTTAGACTTGACATGTCTGTAGAACTTTAGATCCTCACCTATATGGCTGTTTGCCGCATAGGCTGACAGGCTGCTCTGCTGTTTATTACAATAGAATGTTAATATAAAAATATGATAAAACTATGCCTTTATTTGAGTGTTAAACATCCTTTTGTGAAATTACAACTTAATTGTCATATTATTAATTTTTGCATGTACACTAACAACTTTATTCTTATAACATAATGACATTTTGTCACCGATTTATTCTCCCCTTAACAGTGGCCCAATTATTCAGCTGGAGCGTAATATTCCTTGCTAACTTTGCTTTGGTGTTTTGCACGCGTGGCTGAATTCATAAAGCATAAAACATTCTGACATTTCCATTCTCCATGGATGTTGGAGAAAAAAAATCACATTTTTTACTTTTTAAATATTCTGTTTACTGATTACCAGACACAGCATTCCATTTAAACAACAAGTCCTCCGGCCTAAACGACAACATAGGTTGTTTTATAAATGGCTCCTAAAACGACACGAGCGTTTCCTGAATTAGCGCCACTACTGGTGGTGTTTTTCCTTCCTACTAAAACAACACATATGAGTATGTTACGTCAGTCACGTGACCTTAGTCACATGCCATTAAACACATTGTTAACGTGTCGCAGTTTGGTTAGGTTTAGGTAACAAAACTACTTGGGTAGGTTTAGGGAAACGTTAGTTATTCAACTTAAAACTCTAAGCAACTCAATATTTACTTGCTATGACGTTCACCTGAGTGAAAGTCCAGGGTTTGATCCCATCCCTACCTCCTCACAGGCCTGTGTCCACCAAAGCTCTTTTTCCTGGTGCTTCTTCACCCACAAAATTGCATGAACCCACGTCTGTCCCCTCGCTCTACATGGTTCAACCTTCTCTTCATAGACAGGAAGGGCCAGAGCAGGTACTCTACTTTGTGGTGACATTTTTGCATCCAGTAAAATGAGGTAGCGTACTTGCAATACATCACTTCCACAGATGTATCATAGAACCTCCAACCCCCCCACACCCCGTGCCTCCAAATCGCACCCTAGCGCTCCCAGCAAGGCGTCATGGTTTGGTGGACACAAGCACTAAGGAGTTTCTACCTATTTATAAAACCTCACCTGACTTTCTGCTTTTCTACCATTGTACGGTCACAATAAACGCAAAAATGGCTCGTAATAACGTGCTGCTCAAACGCCCTATTCAGTCGTTTTTTTCTGGCGAGGACTGGTTTCCATTTGGACTATTCAACAGACATTACTTTTTTGTTAGTCTAGTGTTTACATTCTTTGTTTAACTTAGTGCCCAAGTGCCATCAAAGAAAAGTCGTGTGGCTGTGGGCTAGCCACATAGATATACTGTGTTGCTGCAGTCAGTGTATATTGATGGAAATCTGACTGGGAACAGAAAGATCCTCATGTTTGGATTATGTAGAATTATAGGAAGCACAATTACTACATCTTGAGGACAGATTACAGAACACAGTGAATATTTATAGCTGTGTATATATCTATATAATTTCTGTAAACTCCCACTTCTGGTCTCTTTGCGTTTGTAGTTGCAGGGCCATGATGAGGATTTTAGGTGATTATGTTGCTGCTAATGGCGTTGTAAAGAGCTATTAATGTGTCGATATGTTTTTAATGGAGTTCACAGTAGCTGGGTGGACAGAATGTGTATTGTAATCCTCTAAACATTTATTATAGGGAGTGATTTAGTTAATCAAGCCAATATATGAACATTTATGGTTTATTGTGACAGATGCTTTTTAATTGCTACTGAATTCCTTTACATGTGTTGGTGTGTGTAGACTCATTTTCTTTCTGGACACAGTTGAATAAGACGTAGAACTTGCAAGCAAGAAGCCCTGGTCAACAAAAATGTTTGATGAAAACGCTTGAAGGCGGGCGGTTTTCTGTGCCCATTTTCTTGTGGTTTATAGTGGTATATTCCATGCTTTTTGCTTGTGTTATTATTAAAGTTAGCTGGAAGTTTGGAGAGAACAGGAAGTAAGTAGCAAGTGTGAACGTTTAAAGTGGTATAGAAGCTGTAGATGGTAAGATCCATGCATTACCTGATGTAATGAATACTGAATTTGCTGACTTCACTAAAAGCTAACAGCTATGTTTTGAGTAATGGAGACAATATTTTGATATTGTTTTTTTAAGTGTAGAAGGTTTATGTAAGCGTGTTGCTAAGGGCAATCTTATTTTACTAGCCCAGACTAAGAATTACATATATGTTTTAGTCAGGTGTGGAAAAAAAAAATCCAAAATAAAACCTAAATTTTCACAGTATATTCTAACCTTTGCCATACACATTGATAGTTATGATTGTAACCAGGAACACCTATCTGTAAAAGGTGAATGTTGAACTGTGATTGGTCGGCTTAGTAGCATCGCATTTCCTCCAAGCTCACAGGAAGTGCTCTGTGCTTTGAAGCCAGTTTTACAAGTGACTCTTAAACAGTGGATCACGAGTTCCCTGCACTTGATTGGCTCTCAACTTGTTCCACGAATAAGTTTTGGGACAAACACACACAGAGATAGGGATTCACCCAACAAAAAATTGTCTTGCAAAAAATTTTAGTTTTGTCTCACCGGACAGATTTTTCAGCGCATATGCGTCCGAAGTGGGTGCACTCTGGAGCCCTGCTGTAAAGTACTTTCAAAAATAGACATGCTAGTAGATTATATTTATCAATTAACAAAATGCAACATGAGTGAAAAAAAGGAAAATCTAAGTCAAATCAACAGTGTGATCAACCTTTGCCTCAGCATCAGTTCTTCTGGGTAAACTTGCACATAGTTTTTGAAGGAACTCTGCATGTACATCGGCCCAAACGTCTCGGAGAACTCCCCACAGTCGTTCTGTAGATTCAGGCAGCCTCAGTTGCTTCTTCATGTGATCCCAGAAAGACTTGATGATGTTGAGATCTGGGCTCTGTGGCAGCTATACCGTCACTTCCAGGACACCTTGTTCTTCTTTACACCGAAGATAGTTCTTAATGACTTTCGCCATATCTTTGGCGTTGTTGGGGTCATGGTGCAGAATACATTTTGGACCAATCAGATGCCTCCCTGATTGTACTGCATGATGAATAAGTATTTGCCTGAACATCTCAATATAGAGACCATTCCTTCTGACTACATCGCCAACTCCATTTGCAGCTTTAAACTTGCAAGGAACCTCCACCGTGCTTCCCTTCTGCCTGCAGACACTCATTCTTGTAATGCTCTCCAGCCCTTTGGCGAATAGTGTTTCTACAGCTGAGTCGGTTGGCCTTGTTTCCATGTCGGAGGCTTTGGTGGTCTTTCATAAAGGCCTCTTTCGATTAGACGTCTCCCGTAAAAAAGTTGTATCAGGCTCCTGCTGTTTTCTGCAGCTCTGAGCTGAAGGCACTGCTGGACATCTTCAAATTGTGAAGGGAAGTAAGTATGACGTGTCTTTAATCTGCTGCGGTAAGTTTTTTTTGGCCGACCACTGCGTCTACTCCCCTCAACACTTGACAGCACATCTGGAAATATCTGTCTGCCTTGAAATGTCTTCCTGGGAGAGACCTTGCTGATGCAGTGTAACCTTGCGTCGTGTTGCTGTGCTCAGTCTCACCATGGTGAATGACTTCTGACAGTAAACTATCTTCAGCAGCTTCACATTGTTAGCTGAGTTTGGCTGTTCCCCACCCAGTTGTTTTCCTCCTACACAGCTGTTTTTGTTGCACTTAATGTTCGTGTTTCAACATATTGAATTCATGATCATTAGCACCGGTTTGATATATTTGTTTAATCATACACCTGATGATATGCCAACAAAACCCCTGACTCTGTACAAGTGTACCTAAAAGAAATGGTGCTGTTTTGAAGGCAACCGGTTGTCCCACTAAATATTTTCTTCTTTTCACTCACTTGGTATTTTGTTAACTGATATACAGTTGAGATTAAAATATTTTAGCTGGAATTATGGAACATTTTCCAAAAATTCCTCCCATTGATAAACACCAATGCTATTTAGTAGCTTTTGGTACATTTTGGAATATAAAATACATTTTTAGGCTTGCTTATCAAATATAGTGAAAATGGGGTGGTCAGAAATATTAGCCCACATGTGAATTTTTGCTTTCACAACTGCCCTAATTAACCAATCAGCTTTCAAACACCTGTGCAGTCAACTGGCTTCCTAACAACACCTGAGTGTTCAATCAGCGTAAAAGGACTCCAAGGAACAGGGCACTTGAACACATTGTTGAGAGGCTACTAAGATGACTTTAACTCACCATGCCAAAGTCAAAGGAAGTTAGTCTTGATCTCAAAAAAGAAGACAGTGGAGGCTCATGATAAGGAGGAAGGCTATACTGCCATTTCCAAGCGTTTCACAGTGTCTAGCACTGTTGTACATTGCCTCATTGCCAAGTACAAGGAGACAAATTCTGTAAGAAACAAACCTGGGCGTGGTCGCCATCGCAAGCTTTGAAGAACTCTGGAGAGGAAAATAGTAAGAGATGTCAGCAAGAAGCCTCGGATATCCGCCAAGATGACTGTTGCTGACCTGACTCTTCTGGAGGAACACAGTTGTGAGGGCTCGGTGGGCTTCAGGGCCATCGTCCCAGAAGAACCCCTTTACTCAAATCACAGCCAGACTGAGGTTTGCCTCTGAACATCTGAAAGGTAAAGATGAGTTTTGGAAGTCTGTGCTTTGGTCTGATGAGACTAAACTGGAACTGTTTGAGCACATGGATGTTGCTTATGTTTGGCGAAGAAAGGGAGAGGCCTTCAACCTTAAGAACACAGTTAAACACAGTTAAACACTGTGGTGGAACATCATGATGTGGGGCTGTTTCACAGCCTCAGGCACAGGGAGCCTTGTTCAGGTGCATGGTATCATGAAAAAAGGACATTATGTTGAAATTTTGAGGAATAATATGCAGAAATCTGCTCGTAGTCTATCCTTAGGTCGTCACTGGGTCTTCCCACAAGACAATGACCCAAAGCATACATCGAAATTGGTCCAACAGTTCCTGAAGGATACCAAAACCAAGGTCCTGGAGTGGCACGCACAGAGCCCAGACCTCAATCCTATTGAAAATCTGTGGCAGGTGCTCAAAGTGAATGTCCATGCTCGGAAACCATGCAATTTGGATCAGCTGGAACAATTTGCAATGGAAGAATGGGCCAAAATCCCTCCAGAGACCTAGTAAAGAACTACTCTAAGAGGTTGTTGTCAGCTGTGGCTCAGAAAGGGTACACTATTGACTATTAATGGCCTGGGGGCTAATAATTTTGGATGTCTCATTTTTGCCCTTTCTTGTTAAACATTGAATAGAATAGGGTCTTAAAGGTCCTTTGTTATTTCATTTCAATGCATCAATAACATATCCTAATCAAACTTAGTGCACATGTAGTCTATATGTTGGAAACAAATACACTATAAACACTTGTTAATGGTCATTTTCATGGAGAAATCCAGAGTTTTGTATAATTTTATAAGGGGGGCTAATAACTTTGGCCTCAACTGTAATCTATTAACTTGACTAAAGCATTTTTACTTCACAGTATTATTTCCACACCTGCCTAAAACCTTTGCACAGTATCGTATAAACAAAAATGTATGCAGGACCAGTGCTGAATGTTAGTCAAGAGAGCAGCTAGAGCTGAACAATTAAAACATTTTAACAATGTTTTTAACAAGTTAAATAATTACTGAGCGACAGTTGATTTTGCCAGCCATAAAAACATCACTGGCAAATTTAGTCAGCTGTTGCCAATTAATGTTAATTCCTGGAGTCTAATTCCTACAAATGACTAAAACAAACATTTCTGGCTAAAATGCTCTCTGCATGCTAATGACTGTATTATTTACGTTCAGCCAAACTAGCTGAGGTTAATAGGTAAACCGCCATGGACAGGTGGACATATGTCAGCACCACGAACCAAATCTCGCTAGGACTTTAATTTAAATTGTTAAACTGTTTTAATTGTCTATGTATAACCCACCCGTCAACCAAAGCTGCTTTACCTACCTAAACCATTTGCAAATTTATTCTGATGACAAACATAAATAGCAGGATACAGTCGTGTTATTATTGTAACACAATCTGAAGGAATGTAATAAATATAATAATTCTATAATATTCCCATAAGAAGTCATTATTTTTGCATACAAATCTGTGCGCACAATTTGTGAATGATGATTTATTTGTTTCTACAACACGTTTCTAGCACGTATTTAACATGAATACTGTGATACAGTGAAACAGTCCTTTTAGTAAGATAAAAATCACACCCACTAATGTCATTAACCTGTGTATGTCTCGGAGACAGAAGTATATTTTAATATGATAGATGTTAAGGAATATGGTTTTAATAAATGTTAGAGAAATGTTAGGTAACATTTGTAATCAAAAGTTATCTAATTTCATGTAAAAGACATGTCAGTGGAGAATAATTTCACGTATCAAAAAAGTATTTTAAAGTAAATATTATAGTTTCAAAATTGTACTTTTGAGTACAGTTTTATGTTCTTTTAGCAAAATCGATAAAGAATTAAGACTGATTAAAAAGTGCCATGGGTTCTTGCCAAAGGTTAATTATACGTTATGTCCCAGTACATCAAGTGTGGACCGCACCGGGAAATTTTCATTTAAATGAAAGGACTGTCACACAGAGCTAACTTCCTGTTGTAAGTAGGTGGCGCTATGACTGTGACTGAATGTTGGCATGTAGATGTGTCTTATCAAGCATGTAAAGTTTGGTACAGATTTGAGCATGTACACAGATGTTAGAACTTCCTGTTTCATGGCGAAACACTGATGTTTGACGCCTTCGATGAAAACTCAGAGCACAACTTTTCATTGCCAGTGTCAATCCGATTAACAACGTACGAGGAGTTCGTTAAAGTACGGAGCCTGTAAATGATAAAAAAATGGCTGACTTCCAGTTGAAATTAAGGGTATGGCTTCAACAGGCTGTTTGTGTGTTTTTGAGATGATTTGTTAAAATTTGCGTACATCTAGGTCAAACGTGGCGCAGTGGCACCTTTATTGAAAGTCTGCAGGTGGCGCTATGTGCACAAGACCAATTTGACAAGCACGTTTTCGCCAGATCTGACAGGCTTCCAACACATAATTTACATTTCATTTATATTTAGGGCCCCTTATTATGTTTTGATGGAAAAGATAAAGTTGAATAGGAACATTTGCTGAGCCTTGAAAGATATGGTGTAGCGTAAATGAGAATTTTGGACACGCCTTTTTGCAATGGAAAACTTTGGATTATAGTTTATTAAGAAATGTTTACAATCAACAGTCAGAGTATTGGCAGAGAAACGTCAAAGCATGTTTATGTTCATATCTTAGTAGTAGTAGTCAGATTAAGAAGTGACACTGCCCTTTAATTGCAGTTTCTGCATTGGTGAATTTAAAATCACGGTTTGGCTAACAGATGTGTTATGAATGAAGATAACGAGAAGCTGTACTTTACATGAAAGAGGAGGAGATGTGATTTTAGGGGGCCCAGAACATATCCCAGAAGGCATCTCTGCTAAAATATGGTCTGAGTAAGGAGGAGGTACATTGTAATTTAAGTGGACCCAACTTTTTGGAATTGTGCCATGTTTCAAACACTGACACTCCCCTTTAATATATTATCTGGTCACCTCTCTAACATCCCAATCAATGATCATGCAAGAGCCTTTTACTGAAAGAATGTCACTGTGCCTGATCATTACCGCCACAAAAGTAGCCACAGGAAACCTTGTGCGCTTTGCTCCGTCTTTTTGTCTAGTAAAGAGATGTTTTAATCTGCAAGTAACTCTAGTTGTGTTGTATGATTTGCTATTACAGGAGTAAATATTCTGTGAAAATCAGATGGTAGTTAGACATCTCTGAAGCACATTGTCGTTAGCTAGCTGGATTGTAAAGTTGAGCTAAAGTCTGGAACATTCGAGCCAAACGTGTTTGCAGCCAATCAAATTTTAATTTAGCCCTCGATGCTATTATATGATATGATATGAAAACGGGTTGAACTAGCTGACGTCGAAGGGAGTCTCGTTTGGGAACGCTACTGGTGATAAACCAGTAAAAATGTAGGTTGCAGCTCATTAGCTTACTTGCATACATGTAGTTTGTTATGCTAGCAGCTACATAGCTAGCCTTTATACTACCTATTGTTACACAATTAATGAACGCTTGTTCATGGATTAAAACAGCTGGTGAAAGTTTGTTATAAAAATATATATCAGATAGACCGAATGTGAATGAACCACAGATTACTACTTAATAATTATGTCATATTTCTAACGTTATTTTTGTCTTTTTCTTTCATTGAATCTCTACTGATATGATATATACATATATATAGATATTTTTGATTAGTGTATGTGAAAGATAACATTTTATATCTTCTTGTCAAGTGTGTTGCTAATTTTCATGGCGACCATCTGCACTCTGATGGTCAATATACCTTTCAGTTACTCCTATAGCCAGCCAAGAAGGAAATCTTACACTGACAGTGGAAGTCTGTAGTATTCTGCCGCTGTCGCTCGAGGATCCTGAAAGCAGTGATAAATGATTACACACTTCTACTGCAAGTCAGCCAGGAAACCAACTGCTGAAATTCAGTTCATTTTATATGACTTTCTGTGACACACCGCTGTTGCCTCACAGCAGACCGGTCCGATCAGCATCGCTTTAGGTCTTGTAAGCTCCTGCGACCGACTGATGGAGCAGGAAGCTGTTTAGTTTTTCTCATCAGATTTGGGTACCAGTCCGGTAATTGCTCGCTCAGTGTTGGAGTAAGGAATTTTAAAGAATTTAAAAATTGCTTAAAGGAATAATTTAACATTTGGGGAACGACACATATTTGCTTTCTGTCCGAGAGTAATATGAAGAGATTGATATCAGTTACATATCGCGCGTTAAACTGGAATCAGGTCGTGGCTAGCGTAGCTTAGCAGAAAGGCTGGAAGCAGAGGAGGACAGCTAGCCTGTTTCTGTCTAGACTTCAACACCTCTAAAGCTATATCCACTAGGGTTGGGCCGATAGACGATGCCATCGCCCATCGACGATGGCTGACAGATGGTTGAGCAGACGTCGTGATTGTAAAACCCCGCCATCCGGGGCAAAAAAAAAAATCGAAATTTTTCACATAATAGAGAGGGAGAGGCTAATCCACTGGAAGGGTCCAGTTGACCACCCTTGGGACCTTACTTTGAAAAAAAATGTATGGCAGTTAATAACGGCAAGAGACAACAATTTTTTGATCCCATGGGCTCTCAATTACACATATGATGATGATCAATTTAAAATGTACATTTAAAATTCAAGAAAGTCGCAGTTTGATGTGAAACTGATGAGGTATAAGACTGTGAAGATATAGAATTACTAAGACTACAAACCCAAAGGTCCTGTATGTGATGTCATTACTGTTTCTGTCAATGACTGAGGCTAACGTTACGAAGCTAACATTACTGTAGCTAACGTCAAATAAGTTACATGAGAGGATGATATGATGAAAGGACCAGGAGTCGTTGGACTAAACACATCAGGTGAGATATTTCTGCGTGGAAAAGAGCTAAGTTATCTAGCTGGCAGCAACCAAGCAGTGAACATTAGCTAGCATTACCGCGCTAACATGTTGGTGACGTGAATTGTGTTAGACAAGAGATGTAGTTAATTGAACTGTTTTCACACAAAACTTAATGTAACTTTACTGTTTTACAACAAACTCTAACTTTCTTGATGGTTAAAATAAGGTCCCAGTGGCCGGAAGCAGAAGCAAGTGACTTAGGCTCTCTATACCGCCATGTTAAAGCAGGTTTTTGATCACCAAGAACATTAGTTTTTATAAATTTTAAATATGCACGTCTAGTGGCTGTTTACGTACACTGGGCATGCGTGTGCCGGTGTAAACATGAAGCCGATTGTCTGCAGTTGCAGAAGATACTACAAGAGACGAACAAAGAACAGCAATGGCAGATACACACAGATTTTTTTTTTTACACGGACCGACAGCGAGGCGGAACCGTTACTGAAAGTAACACGGGTGTACAAAGAGACTGTGGCGGCGGAAAACAGACTGGGAGTCGTTGCGAAGTAAATACAGCGACATGCACAGTACAAGTGGTATTTACACAGTACAAAATATTTTAAAGAGAAATACCAAAACTAAAATTCTGTTAGTAGCATCGTGTTTTTGCTTTGCATGATCGAAAGAGCCAATCAGGAAGCCAAATGTCAGTGTCTGCGTCGTCCTGCTACCTTTTCGGTTGTCCGCACGGAAACGCTACACTTTAAAAACAAAAACGGGGACAGCAGCGTTTTTAAACATCCGTTTTAGTTGTTCAGATTTTCCGTTTTAGTCTGGACGGCAGGTGCAAGCATAGCGAAAGGTCTGTGTTTTAAATCAAAAACATAGTAGGGTGTCTGTAGCCTGAAGCTGACCACTTGACTCTGAACACAAAGAGAAATACAAAAATGAAACTTCTCCAGTTTCTGTGCAAACAGTTCTCCTGGAAAGAAAGCAAAGTAGTGTTATTTCCCATAATGTCTCCTTATTTCTTTAATATGGTCAAGACAGTGGACCGTCCTGGAAGACTCTCCAGCAAGTATGTATCTGTGTTACTGGAATGTAAGACAAGGCCTGACACATCATGTCATGGAAGTCCAGTAGGATCCCACACGAGCGGTTACAAAATATTATCAAGAACTGATTCTTTAAAATTATCTTGTTGGATTCCTGGTGAAGGTTTTGGTTTGTTGTTTTGTTTTTCTATCAGATTTATAATCATTTGAGCTACTAGCTGTTTCTAATGATCAACAACAGAAAAGGTTTGCTGTTTCTATTGCTGTAAATAGACATTTGTATCTTTATACTCATCAGTATATCCTGCGTGGGAACCCAGACTGATGGTTTGGGTTGTTAGCTCTGTGTGAATGCTAATGTTTAGCATGGACTAAGAGACATCTTCAGCCAGGCCTGAAGCCGGTCCACCTCCAAGTCCGTCCATCCACAACCTGACTGAACAGACGCCAGTGTTCAGCCTGTAGCCCACTGATTTTGGGGCTGTAAATGGTATTGTACTATTTAGTCTCCTGCCTGAAATGTTACTGTAATTAGATTTTAAACTTCATTTCTGGGTTTCAAAGGGTTGACCCCAGGCCTCCTGTCTGTTTGGTACTGTTCAAGACTTCTAACATTTTGATATATGGTTCTAAAAAAGCTGCTGTCATGTGAATATCTGGGAACTCCAGTTTAAAAGGTGTAATTTTCCACCGTTGTTTCATAATCCGGGATTTTCATTTAGAAATGTCTCTTTGTATAAATGCACACTTGTTAATCCTGAAAGCCCCGACGTCTCCTTCAGTCCTGTGAAGTTATATTTTTTAGGTTTGCGACCTGATGCTGATAGTTGTAGGGAAACTTGCACCAGCTGCACTGACAGCTCTTCATTACAGCTTGGACCGGATTTGCTTGCCTCAAAAAAAAAAAAAAAGACCCAGAAATGAGTCGACTGTAATCACAACGTTTGGTGAGTTAGTGTTCTCTGCAGCTATCACCATGGTTGGTAAATGAGAGCAATGAAAATCCAAAACATTTAAGAGGAAATGCCTTTTGATGGAGACAGAAACTTGTAACGTATATTCAGTGAGTATTTGTGGATTTCAGTATCTGTGTGGTCATTCTCAGTGGCTATGTTTACATGTACACAGTCCACACTGTGTATTTTATCCATTGTACGGTGCGTTTTTATTGCAGATGTGGTTTGTTCTTACAGGCAAAACCAACCAAAACCAGTGATTTGGCTTAGCTAGAAAAATCCCCAACAATGAATTGACCATCTTACTTTTTGTGTTTTTTTTACGTGTTAGCTGGCGAATGCTAATTGCCATGCGAGTTAAAGCTTGCACTGTGTGCTTTATCAGGACACCACGTCAAGACCTTAACTGGGATGTGTCTAAATAACGTGTACATGTAAAGATAGCTACTATCGAGTTCTCTGTGACTGTAACACTAGGCTTCACATGAACCCACAGTCCGCTCCCTTCTACACAGACCGGACAGACAACACCTCGGTTGGATCGGGGAAACATTACGAAGTACCGATCTGCTTTGGAAGTAGGACTATAACGCTGTCACATGTGGTCCAGCAGGTTTATGCCGAAAGCTGGCCGCAGTGTGGACGAGCGACCTTTGACTTTGACTAACAGACTCAACTGTTCTATTTGAACTGACTCTGTGAACATGTACAACAGTGACAGTGTACTGATAATGGCAGACATCCTAAAGTTTCTGTTTTCCAGTGGTGTCTCTGTAACTAAATAAAAGTTTGATATTAAAAATCTGTCTGTCTCATTCTGCACATCTGGCTCCTGGCTGTGCCTGGTTATCTGGAGAAAGGAAGGATGGTGTGGTGGGTGAAGTACTCAGAGTCTTTAATTAAGTAAAAGTACTAATACCTTACTGTAAAAACACTCTACTTTTATAAGTCCTGCATTTAAAAAAAGACTTGATTAAAAGTAAAAATGCTCAAAGCAGAATGGAAAATATCTCCTGACTGTTACACTGTGATACATCATTAGATTATTATTACTATAAGAATTTACTATTTTTTCTCCATAAATCAATTCAAAATATTATTAACAACAGTGGGAAATGTTGTCACAGTTGCCCAGAGCCCAAAGTGACACCTTCACAAAGCTTGAATTGTCAGTCTAAACCTCAAAATTATTAAGATACATTAAAATAATCAAATTAAAAAGCAAATCTTCACATTTGTAACCTGGAACCATGAAATGTTTTTACATGAATAATGTAAATGATGATTAAAATAGTTGCCAATTAAACTTCTGGCTCTCAACTAATGTACTAGCTGTACTTGTATAAACAGATGGGTAGTTATTTTAAAACAAGACACATGTTTTGTGTGTAAAAATCTTAGTTTGTAAAGTAACTGGAGCTGTCAGACAAATGTAGGGGGAAAAATACTCTCTTGCAAATCAAAGTACTACATTAAAAGTGTTATCTAAGTATAATTATGTAAGTATAATCAAGAAAATGTACTTAAAAGTATTAAAAATTGAAAAACACAAAGCAGAATGTGACTGTTAAACTAGTTTACATCATTGAGATTCATTATCGATCAATTTGCTGATGTTTTTGATAAAAAAATATGAAAATACTGAAAAACATTTGCTTGTTTTATCAGTCTAAACCTTTTTAAATAAATTAAAATAATTAAAAAGAAATGCAGCAAATGCACCATGAAATGTTTTTACATGAAAAATGACAATCATCAAAATAGTTCCCAATGAAATGTGCGTCAATAAACAAATGTTATAAATAAACTGTTGGGTTGTTTAATTTATAACTAAACTGTGACATCCAGCTGCCGGCTGAACGCTGGACTCAAATGCAGACACGAAGTCGGTACAGGTAGAGTTGGTGAGATTAATTTGACGAAAACTTACAGGTGATGTGGAGACAGTCCAAAACACAACAGGTGAGTAATCCAAAAGTCCAACGGAAAGTAATTCCACAAAACACAGGAGGCACGAGAGGCAATGGAGAAACACTAACACAGCTGAGACCACTAAGCCAATCAGGGACAAGCACAGGAAGTGAAACATGACAAGAGACACGAGGGAAGACTAAACTACAAACTTAAACAGGAAACACAAAAGGGACGATGTCACAAAATAAAACTTACACAAAACCAAGGAACACAGAGACGGAAAAAGAAAACCAGAAAACAGGAAGCAACTGAAAACACACCCAACCAACCCAAGGCCACGAAAACTTGATCTTTGATGCCACGCCACGGACACGCCCATTGACAAAAACTCATAGATAGCATAATTTGTCATCGTCAATGCCTTTAGAAGGCACAGCAGAAATTTGAAGTCGATCTGACTAAATCCCTAGGAGGAGTTCGTTAAAGTACGGAGTGTGTAAATCATCCAAAAATGACCATAAAATTCAAAATGGCCGACTTCCTGTCGAGTTTAGGGTATGAGTTCTTGAGGCTTTTTTGTGCATTTTGATAGGATACACGTCCCCAGACAATTTTGTGCATGTAGGTTGAACATGGTCGAGGGGCTAATTTTTTCCAATTTTCTAGGTGGCGCTAGCGAGCCATTTTGCCACACCCATGCGCGAAACCCATAAAATACGAAATTTTTCACCACTTCTGACTTGTGTGCCAAATTTGGTGACTTTTCGAGCATGTTGAGGCCTCCAAAATTGAGCTTAATTTGCAGGGGGAAAAAAATCCTACAGTTTCAATAGGGGCCTCGCACGGTTCAAGTTCGGGCCCCAATTACTGTCCACTACTGCAAGTATGGAAAGATTTGGGAGAGAGAGAAGCAGATCTGAAGCAGGAGAAAGGAGAGAAATGTTACCAAAGCAAAGTATCTTTTAACTGGGGCCCCAGAACTCCAAGCTCAATCAATAAATGTAGGGGTTTATACACCACTAAAGCTCAATATCAGCTGACATGATAAGGGCCCTGAGAGTCCCTGTGTTGCAGTGCGAGGTCAGAAAATCATTGTGAAGTGAAGGCGCTCACACGGGAGGAGGAGAGGGAAGGAGGCGGGTGTGTTAAAAGGAGCAATTCAGACTATTAATAGCAGTAATGACAGCGATGGGGCCTAGTTATAACATTTAAATCAGCACAGCCATGTTTACTGAGGCTGAACCCATGTTTACTCTCTTTGTGGGCGGAAGAGGTGCAACAACATCAGGGTTTTCTTCAGGCCACAGAGGCGATTCAGCAAGAAAGTCTGATGACCTGAATACGAAGAAAAGACAGAAAGGAGGGGCGAGGTAACGGTGGCTCAGACTTTAACTGGTTGGTTGACTGAAAATAAAAGATCTTACATCCTTTTTATAATATTATCTCTTTTAACCCGAGGTTACCTCCTTTGTGCTGCCTTTCCTCATTCGCCCTCATTCTCCACCTGTTCCCCTCTGCAGTCCTGCCATCTCAGCTGAGTTTCCATGGCAATAACACGAAGGCGAGCAAACAGACTCGGTAGTTTATAGAGAGGAGGGAGAGAGAGATGTGTGTTTTTACAAGTATCTCTGCAGAAATGCAATATCCGTGTGTTTATGTAGCGTGTGTCTTTATATATATATAGCATGCGCGGCATGTTTGCACAGACGCTGCAGACCAAGCTTTGATTGGCTGGTCAGAAATTCACCATGGCAACTGTGCCAGAGAGGCTCAGTGTGAGTTCAGCACACAAAATGGACGTGAAGTGTGTGTGTGATACAGTCAGGATTCAGAACAACAGACCGACCAATCAGTGCACAGACCTGACAGCCGCCTGCAGAGGATTCTGGACTGTCTGACAGCGGCGTGCTCGGACTCTCTGTGGG
>JAPMOB010249730.1:0-17105 GCA_029875015.1 Lepomis gibbosus
GAGCCATTTTAATCTAGATTAATTTCAAGATTACAGTGAGATTAATCTAGATTTAAAAAATTTATCTATGCCCACCACTAGTTTATACTTATTATACTTAAATTGCATTCTTTTGTGATTTGATAAGGGCACTAAGCCATCTCAGACTTTCAATTTTATATTGTATGAGAGATACATGACGCAAAACAACATTAGAGACCAGACTAACCCATCACGTCAGCAGTTTGTCTGAGATGAATCAAATTAGCTGATTTCACAACAAATTGGCTTTTTACCCTCTGTTAAGTTGCTCCAATTAAAGAGGAAAGGCTGAAAGTAAAGGTTAAGCCCTGGCTCAATTCACAGAACAAATTATAAGGAAAAAGAAATCATTTTCAGGACAGCATTAGACAACCTACTACAAACTGTGGACATTCTCAAAAACTTTCAGTTTTACAAATTACCATTAGACCCCAATAGTTGGGGTTGATCAACTATTTCACTTCACAGTTAGACATCGAGCTTTTCCCTGCTGCTCATAGCAACATATTTTAGAACACAACAGAAGTGCAGCCAAACAACTTGTTTTAATATAAAAAAGTAAGCGATAATAATTGCTGACCTGATGTCACGCTTCACGTGGCGTGAGTAGTTTTCTGCACAACAGCAGGACACAGCTGCCTTGGTCACCTTGCTGTGGAGTGGTGCTCCTGACTCTGTCATTACTTTTTGACACATTTAAAGTCATTCACTGTCAAAAACATGCCCAAACGTAACATAAAACTTAGTGACAAATACATTTTGTTTACTGTCAGTGCTTCAAAATAAAACCCTGTTTTTCACTAGTTGAATGGTTTTAATGTGAACTGCCAACATAATGTAAAGAGAGTTAAGAGTAAACATTGATGCTGCTGATATAACACTTAATTACATGTTATAGTGTTTCCTGTGAATCTCTGGTTCTTAGTAAGGGGTTGTTAGAGAGTCTGAATCCTGCAAGAGCATGGCGGACTGCATTAAACAATGAAAATGATTATATATTATATACAGAACCTCAGTACATTGAATGGCTAATCAGATTTCTAATCAGAAATGGAGGTTTTATATCCACACGACTGAACTGTAATGTTGAGCATGTTAGTTGCTGACATTAGCATTTAGCTCAATTCACCACTTTTCTTCAGTACAGGCACACAGAGCCGCAAGCACGGCTATAGACTCTTAGTCTTGTAAATGTGTGGGTGGATTGTATTGCATTTTCTTTCTAAGTCAAGGATTCAAAACAACATTAATAAAGCTGAAGACAGTCTGATATAAAATATGATTCAGCCCCCCTTCCTACCCCAATAATTTGCACACGGTCCCTAGGGCTCCTAAATCACTCAGTCTTCCCCTGCTACAATTGAAACAAAAGAATTTACAGAAAAAGGTTTCCAACATTGGTTTTATGTTTTATATATTTTGTTTTTCAATTTCCACTTTCATATGGTTTCATTGTCATTTTAGCTTAATTTAATATGTTTGATATTATATTTAGTGAAGCAGTTTGCTACCCTATTTCGAAATGTGCTTTGCAAATAAATTTGTCACAACAGGAACATACGCTGAGAATGTCATTGTATTTACTGGCATTTGCATTGGTCTCTGGGGGGTTTAGTGCATCGAAATCATGCCAGGAAAATGCATCACACAGAGCTACCAGATACCGTCAGCACGGGGACCTCAGGCCTGTGGATGTCTTTCAGCATGCAGCACACACAGAGTACTTCCCTGTGTTGATTAAGACCAGAGTGAAGGATGATTCAAGCAGCAGCGTGACCTTTGGTTCATGGCTAGTAGTCTAAAGCCCACGGTTCCTGAACAATTTAACCGGCAAAACTGCAAGTTAGTTGGAACGTGATTTCTGCACACTAATCTGAGCATACCAAGTAAAAAGAACTGTATGAAGTTGTCAAAACAGAGTTGTTACAGAAACAGCCTTCTCATGCCATAAAATAGTTTCAAGCGTTTGGTCAATTCCATCGTTGTGTCTTTCCTGCTTTTCTGTGCACCATTATGGCTGCCTGACAAAGTGATTCCCCATCTTTTAATGAACTCATTGTGGACGAGCAAGGATGGATATATTCTTTGTTGAGATACCAACACAAATCTTTCCTTAACTTGATAAAACACACCACACACCCCACTCTCTGGTCTACCATTGGTCTCTGCTTCCAACAGCAGAAACGGGAAAGCTGTTTTGGAAATGTCAAAGTTCATCTTAACCATTGACCTAACAGAGCAAGTGTATCTGTTTACAGCTAAACAAAGCATGAGCTGCTAATTAGCGCTAAAGATAAAGTACAGTGGAGGTTATTGAAGTGTCATTGGTTTGTAGGTATTTGGTCATAAACCAATGTATTAAAAAATATATATTTTAATAATGGTGCTGAATGAAAAGTCAGAAGATTACCAAAGCCACTACAACACATCTGAAGGGGAAGACAAATGTGTCATTTGGTGGCAAGAAGGCGGGGGTTACCAAAGTCATTAGGATTCATTGTCTGGGCAACATGTCCTAAATTCCATGGCAAACCATCCAATGGACTTGGAGATATTCTTTTTCCTTATGAATGTCGCAACGCATTTATTGTATTTTCATATTTTATTTTTATTATTTTTCTTTCGAGAAAAAAAGGAAGAAAGAAAGAAATTCTTGAAAATTGCCATGCAGCATGCTTGTATTGAGATCTAACCATGACGGTGATTGGCTTCATAACGTAACACGTCATAGAGGCTTTCACAAACTGCGGTAAGAGCCTGTCCCGTGCTGTTCCTCATCTACTGTGATAGCTCAATGTTCCTGTCATATCATGTTTTGTAAGCTCTAACAAATACATTGTGTTTATCGTGTATACTTCACAATGAAAGCCACACAGTGACTCGCCAGATGAATGCTTTTAATGTAAAGCAGCAGCAGCAGAAAGAAACAGTTTAGTTTACATTAGCAGTAACTTCATGCAGATCTGAAATGGCATTGGCTTAGTAAACTATGGGGCTTTTATGAATGAAATAACATCACAAACATTAACAGTGAAGTACACCCTGCATCATTCTCAGTGAATCCCTTGTGCATGTGTAACCTGGATCCAGCCTAGAACTGATGGACTGCACCATTGGAAACTACTAACAGATGTTTCCAATATAATAGAACGACAATGAATATTAAAATAGATGATTATCAATGTATTTTTTAATTTAAAAATCAAGATAATTTTCCTTGAACCATATTTCACACATCAAGATTATTGGTCTTTGATCATAAAAAAGCGAGAGACTTAATTATTCTAAAATACAATGTGTGATTGTGTAATGTTTTTTTGCAGTGAGTTTATAATATCAAAAACATCATAAGACCAAAATAATAGGTTAAAAAAGTTAACCCCCCCCCGCTGTCTCTGTCAGTCTCGAGGTGCTTCTCAAGTCTCTTAATTGCATCCACGTTTCCCTCACTTGCGTTTTTTCCCGCCCACCGGGAATGCATGGAGAGGCGCAAGGAAACCAAGCAAGGAGAGAAGGACTGAGGAAATATGTTTTTAGAGAAACGAGAAGTCCTTTCCTCTGAAGCAACTTTGATGGACTTTTTGTCTGCACACATGTGTTGGTCCGGATAACGTCTCACAGTGCAGAGCAGCATGATTCTCTGTTACCAGTTTAACAAACGGCTGCTCATGAATAATTATAGGTTACTGATCTACAGACTTGCACATTGGTGGACTATTACAGTTTTGGTGGCTTGCAGTGTAGGAGTGTATGATGCAATGACTTATTTATCCATCCTTTTGTATATAATGCTTGTATATAACATTTTCTTTTTGTGAGTAGTTTAGAGGGAACTATAACTTTAAGTTTAACTTTTTTTCATAGTACAACCCTGTGTTGTAAAATGATAAATAAATCTACCTTTCATGCCATGAAAGCCTTTATTAGTGGGAGTTAAATAATCCAACAGTGTCTTCATTCATCCTCAACATAAACAAAGAAAACAAAGATGTATTGTACAAGTGATAGCGGAATGAGAGATGTTCTTTTGTTGGTCTCTGTAGAGTAGCAGGCAGATAACAGCAACAAAACAACACAGACATAGCACAGAGTGTTTTGAATGGATAATTCCCATTGGCTATTCTCTGTGTGGCCGCCGTACACGTTATATTGCATTTTAATTTCACTGCATTGCATTATGTTAAATTAAAGTGCACACAGAGAAACACGTCTGCATACACGAGGGTGTTTTCTAATGTGCACTCTAAGATAGATAAATCATAAAGACATTAATTTCTAGACATAAGTGAGATTACCATTAACAAGTGAGACCATTATGGATAAGATTGGCAGACTCCAATCTAGAATGGGCTGTGTTTTATGCAACAGAGTGGAGGAGTGTGGCACATTTTTGTGTTTGTTTCAGAGTTTTAGAGGTTGCTTTTCAGAGTTGCAAGGAGTGAATAACTGACAGGACATATGTTCATAGTTCAGGAGGTAGAGTGGGTCGTCCATTAAAGCCAAGGTTGGTAGTTTGATTGTGTCAAACGCTACATTCACACTGTAGGTCTCAATGCTTAATTTTGATTTATTGCCCTGATCCAATTTCTTTGATTGAATGTTCACATCATAGTTTAAATGTGCCCATATGAGACTGAAGTGTGAATTGGCTACAGCCTAAAAGTTACCCGCATGCACATAAGAATAAAACGACGTCACACACAGCACGCTATCATAAGAAAGTTAACAAGGAGCAACGGAGGTTAGCTCCAGTTACCTCATACTTGCTAACCCTCCCGATTTTCATGGGAGTCTCGTATTTCATCGCTCTCTCACGGTTTCCTCCCACGGTAACATTTTAATTACAAGTTGTGAGCAGATGATAGCAAGGTTGAGGAGAAAGAGAGACTCATGTTTAGTAACTGGTTTTGTGGACCTTTTTTGATCACCTTTTTGACAACGGCTGCTCTAGAATGATTTCAGTTCCTTCTGATTTGACTGTCCAGACTGAACGAACTGGAGAAGATCAGATTCCATCTGACTTGGGCTGTTCAAATCAGATTTGAGTCACGTATCAGCAAAACAACAGATTTGAGTCACTTTGGCCTGCAGTCTGAACACGTCTTTGAGCAAGACACTGAATCCAGAGTTGTTCCCACGTGTGTGTGTAAATAGGTCAATGAGAAGCAAAATTATAAATTATACTTCGTCAATTAAGATCGAAAAGTGCTAAATGCAGTCCATTAACCATTTACTGCTAATTAGCAAATGTTAGCATGCTGCTATGCTAAACTAAAATGGTGACCATGGTAAACATTATATCCCCTAAACATCAGCGTGAAAACATCTTGATAATACTTGTTGATGTTAGCATTTGGCTCAAAGCACCTCTGTCCCTAAGTACAGCCTCACAGGGCTGCCAGCACGGTTGCAGACTCTTAAGCTTTGCATATTAGCAGCACAGCGGAAGCTTCTGCCCTCTGTCAGTGTGCACACAGGACGTATTGCTGTGTGGTCACCTGCGTTTGACTCTGAGCCGAACACACAGTCAAGCGCATAAAACAGAATTAAAGACCTTGACGTGTCACTCGCCAAGCAAAGCACTGCATTGTTTTCTTATTCCATTCAATATTAGTTGTATGGTGCCAATTCATAGCAGAAGTTATCTCATTGCACTTTCCATTTTCACTGTACAGCACTTTGTAACTTGGGTTTTGAAAAGTGCTATACAAATAAAGTTATTATTATTATACAGAGCAGGTCCAGACCATACTGTTCGTATGATTATTTGCATACCCCCAACAATTCCCACCATGAGCAGGAGCTTGGTGACACAAGCAACTGTCGCTCTTTTATCAGGTAGAAACAACAGAACCTAGACTGTCAGCCAATGCCTCGACTGGTTGGCTTGAGAGAGAGAGGTAGAGAGAGATGGGGGTTAGAGAGAGAGACCGAGAAGAAGGAACGAGTACATTCAGTAGCCCAACATATAGAAATGTAACATAATAGTAATGGTAACAGTACATCCATCGCCAACCGCTTATCCTGCATACAGGGTCGCTGGGGGTTAACAGTACCAATGTCAATAAAACTTTGTCAGCGATAATAATAATATTAATAATAATAATAATAATAGGACTAAAAGAATAATTGTAGCAGTGGACATGGGCCAGTAGGTGGCTTCCAACCACAGACTCTACAGCTTCAGAGTCAGAAACACCTGCACAAAGCGACAGGAGGAGAGAAACGAGAAAAACATTTCAAATCCCAGAACCTCATTACAATCAAATCCTATAGAATCAGAAATCCACTGACCGTGACAATGAACTTTTCCTCCATTTTTTAAAAGCACTTTTACATAGTTGAGTGTAGCAGGAAACAACAGGTATTGAAATGATTGCTTTTTGCCAAGCCACAAGTCCTTCCTGCATAAAACTGAACCTTCTCAAGTGCTCCCTGCTGCAAAGGCTGGGTGACGAGTCATGAGTAAAAATAGAAGCAGGATGTTTTTTAGTTTCTAAATTCATAATGACTGTCATTGTGTCATACCTCCTGTGTTCAGGTCTCTTTGTGTGAACAGGGAGACGTTGTTGTCCTTGTTTCCAAGGTTATAAAGCATAAAAAAGGCAAATGCTCCTTCTTGCTTCCTCAAAAGTGCTCAACAAAAACCTTAAAATTTACATAAAGAGCAAAGCTTTCACTGCAGACAGTGTGCAACACTGAGAGGCAAGAGAGACTCCAGACCTGGCTCTGCAGGGGCACTTGAGAGGTTTTATGCCTCTTGTGGAATACAGTCAGATGTTGGCGTAGCTCCGTTTAAATCACAAGCTGCCTGCAGGGTTGTTCCAGCCTGTGATTGGTTGTCTCATGTTCCATTCAGCATGGAGCTGACCAGATTATTTGTTGCAGTTGATTTCCCTTCCTGCCCTGTTGGATGTCAGTCTGCCTGTTTTTTCTCAATCCTTTCTTTGTCTAACATGCTGCTTTGTTACATTTTTTCCAACTTTTGACCAGCAGAAGGATATTGCCCTTTTCTCACTAGGGTAGTGGATCTCTCCCCTGGACTAATACAACTCCCGCCTTATCGCCTTTTGCTAATGGAGAGTAGGGCTGGGCAATTAAATTTTGATTTTTGATACTTTTTGATTATGACTTTTATCGATCTCATTTAGGACACTTTGGGATGTTTTAAAATCATTCCTTTATACAGTACAGGGTGCTGTACACCCATTGAAAGTACAACAAAATATTTAACTCTATAGACCTAATGTACAATCAGTCAAAGCTTGCTGCATGGGTATATTTTATAAGTCGAATTGACCCTGTGTGTCCTGTCTAACATGAACAGACAAGAACACTCAAATGTTGGAGGCTGGGGGCAGGTGCAGAATGCAGATGAGGAACGCCACGTTTCCCCAGTCAACTGTTTTTTGTGGAGTTGACATTCATGGTTTTCCTGTGTGCTCGGGTTTCCGGCACCATCAAAAACATGTTAGGTTCATCAGTCCAGAACGTTCTCATCTCAGGGTGTCCAATACCAACCAAGTGACAAAACATAGTTATTTGATGCCAAAAGTTTCCTTGTGCATGAGACGCAAGTGCTACGTTGTGTTAAAGGTGTTGACAGCCCCCCGAAGCCCCTTACCGTTACCACAACCATCAGAAATGTTAGTACCTAAACCTAAGTCACTGACTTTATGCTTGTCGACAGGCTAACCCTACCCGCTAGCACATCGGCCATGGGGTGTTCAGCTGCTTTGTGTTGCTGAAACGTAGCCAACAGTGGCGTTTCATACGGACGCTGAAGGCTACCTTTAGCGTAATATACTTACGCTTTGTCACGCTTTTGAAAGTGTCAGTTATGACGCATTGAAATGAGAACGTGTGGCAGATCAGTCAATGCCATTGGCACAGATCTAGAGTTGGTTGTACAGTGGCTGCCCACTGCTCCCTTGAGGGATAGGTTAAATGCTGAGAATGAACTTTGCTATGTGTATGTGACAGAAAAGTACCTTTACCTTCATTACAGGTATGGGCACACTTTGGCTTCAGTCAACATGATACAGAACAAAATGAAGCTAAATGCTATCAGAAAAAAATGGAATGGAAATACTCAGTGTTGTGTGTTGGGTGAAGGTAGGGACACACAATGGGACTGTGGAGCTGATCACGATTTGGCCGTGATGATTGCTCGGCCCAAATTGGACGATTGGAGATAAAATCATATAGTGTGTGACATTTAAAGACTGTAATCTAAAGTCTTCAGATCCAATCCCTGCCAGTCATTGTCATAAAGATTTTTTTTTAAACGGGTTTGATATTAGCTGACTGATGATACCGACCACTGACACTATTTGTGTCACCCACGGAGAGGTGTACCATTAAATAAACAGCTTTACCTGAAGTCGGCTTCATTTTAAGTTTGCTCACCTCCAGTATCCTCTGTGGTCCGTACAGTAGGCATCGTTCATGACTCTGCATCCAGGATCTCTCCAGACTCTGATCTTTTTTTCCTCCTTTTTGGCCTTTTTTACTGCAAATGCCACAGAGATCGTGTGGCTGTGGTTCTCAGGACAGCAAGGTGTGTGGACTCTCAAAACAACAGTCAGGTGAGAAGTAAACTGTAAATAAGATAACAAATTTTGCAATGTCTCGTGAGCCAGTTTTATTTACCAACAGCTGACTTCAGTGACGGAGGTTAGCTCTGAAGTCAGCTACAACCTCAGCTCTGGAGCAGTAAAGTTTGCGCTTCCTGTCCCCGGTCTGGAGAATGAAGCAGATTATTTCAGACAAGGCAGTCCATTACATAAGTAATTGTTAAAATGTCAACATCTCATAATTGTTAAAAGAGAAACTGAGCATATATCACTTAGATTTTGCTGTTAAAGCAAACAAATATATGAAAGTGTTCTTAACTACTGAATATATAAAATATATTTTACTATCCTTACAGCAACTTCTTGTTACAGTCATTCTTTGTACTGAACAATAAACATATGTGAATGTTGTGCACTTAATCATGATATTTAGTTGATAAACTTATGTCGCCCATCTATAAGCCGCTCCCTGCCGCCTCCAAGCCAATGTCAAACTCTAAACTCCGGCCCGGCCACTGAGTTGCTCTCTTTTTGGACGGCTGGCAGAGGACGCTCTGGTCCCTCAGCTCAGTCAAGGCTCTTTACTGTTCTGAACCCACAGTGGTGGAATATTATGGAATTATATTCCTATCTTTATCCAAGAGCATGGTCTTTCAATTTGGGAGCATTACTTTTTGATTTCACGTTCTGATTTAGTAATGCTTTCGGTCAAAACCCTGCCCTCGCACTCTAAACCCTGCCCTTGCCCTCAGAAAGACCGTGCTCGCGCTTACATTTGCTCTGCTTCTGCTCAAACTGTGTGCTTGGACTCAGAAATGTTGCTTGGACAGATTTCCTGTGCTCCAGGTTTAACCATTTTGTGTGCGTGCAAAACCCCTGCCCACGGATTTTCTTGTGCAATAATCCTGTCAGAATTCCTCAAACAATAGAATGCCAGGTGTAGTGATGACCAATCGCTTTACTTCTTAGAGCAACCCGTATGGGCAGTTCCTCTTTAACCTGGATTATCCACTCCAGCTCTCTTATTGTTATATACTTCCCTTGCTTTCTTTACAGCTTTCAGAATGAGAAGACAGTTATTACACGCACCAGTGCCCGTACTTTCCCCCATAGAATAAACTTTCTAGTGAAGTCAGGACAACAGGGTCCTCTCCTACTGCCGGATGAAACCCCAAATGACACCTTGACAGCCCACATTAGTGCTTAGTAATGTTTCACATCCTTCTGAAAAACCCTGCGAAATGGGTACTCACTCTCAAACTTCATTCTCTTTAAATCCTGTTTCGCTCCTCCTCTTGTGGGTTTTCAAGTCAGACCCACCTCTACCTTCATCTCCACACTTATTCAGGGTTAAAGCAATAGTGTTTTCTAACCTACAACACTTATACAGGAATAAGAAATCATCATAATATTTGCAAAAATGTGTATCTATGAAACAACCACACAGTTGGTCAACTTTAACACATGCACACAGGTTTATTAGGCCAATAGGCCAATTAGCAACACAGTTTGGATGGCTTGGTGCATGTGCTTTCGCAAAACATGGAGTGTGTTGTTTGTGAAGTCTATGGTCTGCGTCTGCATCGGCCAAAACATGAGAGAGTAACAGGGATGAGCGGGAGAACTGACCCTCAATAAACACTTTAAACATTATTCTAATAAACATTCTTATCATTATCTTAATCAAGCTAGGCATCTAACATACTCACACATCATGGCTGTATGCTAAATAAAATGTATTCAACAGCGCCTATCAGTTTACGTGTCACCTAGCTCTTGTCCCTGTGGAGACTGAATGCACTTACGTAAGTCTGCCATGTGAATGTAATGTAAAATCTAAGGTGTAGCCATTAAAATAGAACCTTTTGTGAGACAGATGCTCAATAATGGGCACATTTGTTTGACAATCGTAAACAGAAAGGTTTTGGTGTGCAGCTGTCCTGTTGGTACACATTTCTGCACTTTAACACATTAACTCATTTTTCAGACACGTTCCAAAATGTGACAAAGAGCTCCTTTACAGACTTGATAAAACAAAGCAGAATAGATGCAGAGCACCTATTAAACTGACATACACACACACAACAGTGCAGGCGGGACTGCAGCATCTATCCTCTTTATGCAGTACAGCAGTGGCTCTTGTTTCCATTTACCATTGGAAAAAATACAGCAGTTATTGTCTGTGAAGATTCTCAGTCATTCAGGTCATAGTTATCCAAAGAAGGTTAAAGTCAAGGGCAACTGGACTTTGGTTGAAGATACTGGAAGATGTTTCGTCCCTCATCCAAGAGACTTCTTCATTTCTGAAATGACTGGTAGGGAAACAGCTATTTGAACTATGTGGGATTGTTAGCTAGGATTGTCGATACAGCTGGTTCGTTAATGCTCCTGGCTGTGGTCACGACAGTCATTATGGTCTTTAATCAGAACCCTGCACCACGAGAGAAGGAGCCACCTGAAGGGGGGCACTTACAGCCTGTGGATAACCTAAATGGACCTTTGTGAGAACAGCCACAAAATCCAGGAAGAAGACCAACACCACAGGGGATGAGGAGAAGGTCAAATGCGACAACATTGTGATTCCATACACAACAACAAACACCACATCTAAGACTAATACTTGTAAACCCCAAAGACCGCACACCCAAACACAAGAAAAGCAATCTAGTATATGCGATCTATTGCAGTGAGGAATGCAGTGAACTGTACACTTGGGAAACTAAACAACCACGACACAAACACATGGCTCAACACAGGAGGGCTAACTCCTTAGGTCAAGACTAAGCAGTTTAGTTACATCTGAAGGACAGAAGACACTCGTTTGAGGACCACCAGGTGCACATTTTAGACAGAGAAGATAGATGGTTTGAAAGAGGTGTCATGGAAGCCATCTCCACCTGGGTTGAGAAGCCGTCATTGAACAGAGGAGGGGGTCTACGCCACCACTTATCCCCCTCTTAAAATGCTGTCCTTTCATCACTTCCCAGGAAACTGAACAAGTGTAACGGAAGCCTGCGATGCAGTGCGGTGAGTAAACCTCACTCCCCGACACCTTAAGAGACGCACTGGCGACGATGCTAGGGCCCATGGGTTTTAGCCTCCTCGTCAGCGTGTCCGTCTCCCGACCCCGAGGTCGCCGGTCCGAGTCAGGACCGTGCAATACGTACTCGGGGGTTAAACCGGTTACATTGGTGCCGTGACCCGGATGGGAGTGAGGTTTAGGGGGGTGAGTGTAACGGAAGCCTGCGAGGCAGTGCAGTGAGTACACCTCACTCCCCGACACCTTAAGAGACGCACTGGCGCCGATACTAGGGCCCATGGGTTTTAGCCTCCTCGTCAGCGTGTCCGCCTCCCGAACCCGAGGTCGCCGGTTCGAGTCAGGACCGTGCAGTACGTACTCGGGGGTTAAACCGGTTACACAAGCATTTCCTCTTGGACTCGGGCTCAGGTGGCTCTAACGACCATGACGACTGTCATTACCACAGCCAGGAGCACTAACAAACCACTGGCATCAATGATCCTGGCAAACAATCCCACTGAGGTTAAATAGATGAGTTTCCCTACCAGTCAGTCAGAAATGAAGAAGTCTCTTGTATGAGAGATGAAACGTCAAATACCAAGTCCAGTTGCCCTTGACTTTAACCTTCTTTGGACAGCAGTTATTGAACACCAATGAATTTGAAAATAACGACAGATGATGGCTGTGTGTGTGTGTGTTTTAACACCTGCGTTGGAATGTGCGTGCTCGCAGATGTCTGTGTGTATTGCACTGTATTTCACGAGTCTGTGTATGTGACGGTGTGATTTGTCATCGGAATAAATACAGAGCTATTTGCATATTAAGTGATTTGTCAGAGAAGTCTGGCTGGGTGATAAAGTAAGTATTAGAATCCTGTTGGCTTTCATATTCATCAGGATTTATCATTGTTTCCTCTTCTCCTCCACCTCGTTTTCATTTTTCTCTCTGCGTGTTCATATTTAAAGCCACCTTTTCTTCTTTTCTCTCTGCCTAACTTCATTCCCTCCTCTGCGTTCAATATCACAAAACTCTATATCTTTTCAACGGATGTCTCCCCCTTTCTCTTTTGTCTCCCTTTATGTCTCTCTGCGGTAAACGTTTTTTCCTTCCTGTCCTTTTTTATTAAACACATCATATAATCACCTTTGTTTAGCTATAAGCACACATTTTCTGTATAATATAAATGATCAATCTCTTATAATTTCACATTTTATTTTCAAAATTTCCAATTTAGATACACTGTTAGTCTAGCATTGTTTTTGTTTCTGTTTCAGGTCAATGCTCGTATTTTCTTTAATAAGCTGTAGGGGCTAGCGCTGCTTATGCTAACTGCATACTTACCACAATACTACCATTTTATACGACATGTTAGCGTAGATGGATGCTTCAGAAGTGCGTACATGCATTTGAGTTGATCTTTGAGCTATCAGTCAAATATTAGTATAGTGACATTCGGGCCAGATTTTTCTCTATTTCCTATCTCCACCACGAAATGTGGTCGCAAGCACACTTTTTTCACGTTAGCGCACAAGAGTATTTAATTGTGGCCTTTTGCTGAGCGTCACCCCCCCTCTCTCCCCCCTGTTTCCAGATGATATCCACTATCCTATGACTCTTAAATAAACGCACAACCCCCCACCAGTCAGGCAGGTGCCTAAGTATTTCTCTGGCTCCATCACCATCAGCCCACACTGAATGAGATACACTCTGTCTGGCCCAAAATATAGAAATTTCGAATGTTGCCTCTGTGAGTCAATACAGAGATGTTTTTGGAGTACAGACTCAGACACACACAAACCCAGTACAGCATAATCAAATGTCTTAGAGGAAAACTGGAGTTCCAGTTTCTGTGATTCAGCCAACCAAAATATCCAGTGGCACTGGGCAGATTTTCACTCACACATTGGAGTGGTGACACTTCTGGAGACTCTTAATTTGGTTGTAGAAGGCAGACATGTGTAAGCCAGTGAGGCTCTCTGTATATTTCTCTCATTCTCAACCAATCAAGCGTGTCGCCTCTTTTTTTACAAACATTACTGACAATCTCCACTTTGAAAGTGTGAGATATTGTCCCACACGCAGACACACAGACATACTGTAGGCCCAGTGGAGGAAGATAAAAGCAGACATTCGGGCGTTGCATCAAAGCTCTTTTCCTTTGGGTTGTGTTTGAACAGCTAGCCTGAGGTGTGGCTTTTTTCTCAGTGGAAATTTTCGCTGTGTGTGTGTGTCCTTGCGTGTGGATGTGTGTGTTGATGTTAGCAATGGATGGATAGTAAACATACAAATGGCAGAACCAAGGCCTGAGGTACATCTGTCTGGCTCTTATTGCACCCCTGCTCTCAATTTCCAACATGTTTTTCCTTTCTTCCCCGTGTTTTCTGTATTTTTTTTAATCATTCTAACATTTTGACTTTCAATGTACAATACTTTCTTACTTTTTCTTTCATCCTGATTCTACTGCTGTTAGCCCCGAAGGCCCTTTTGCTCATCGCAGCCGCATATCCACCACCACAAGGATCTGATTTACCTAAGTCTAGCCTAAACACCACAATATAAACATACATAAATTCACTAAATGTCTACTTCTTTGCAGCTTTCAAATGACACAAACATCACTCACCAGCAGTATGACACGTCACAATGCCATAATAACAAGCATTAAAATGAAATGACACTTCTGAGTGTAAATGACTTTACACTTTCGCTGGACATTAGTGTCATGGCTCAGTCTCTCCTGTTGTGTGGTTGAGTGTAATCTGGTCTTGCCCAAGCCAAGTTCAGAGAATGAGCGCACAGGTTGCACATAAATTCAACAAACTGAACCAACAAAGTCCATGGGATCCTTCTCAGTGCCTGGCAACCATGGGGTCCTCCAAAAGACATTTAAAGCCTGACAGTTCACGTTATGGCTTGGGACTTCATCAAAAGTGTCAAATTAACAGCGGAGCCCTGACACATCAGTGACCGGACAAGGTCTACTGCATTACACAGATCAATTTCACTCCCTGCTCACGCTCTGAAATCTTAATAACACTGTATTCCACATAGTGTTTCAAGCTTTCACGTTTTCTTGTGTGGAGCCTGTGTTTAATTTCTTGCAGATGCACTTTGATTATCATCCTCCATTATTTTGTGCAGCGGATGCTGGATATTAGCATAATGCAGAGAGAGCACTTTCGTGGCCTCAGAATGAGCTGACCACCGACAGAGCCTTTAGGGTTTTTTATTCGGTTGTTCTCATTAGGCTGCAGGGCTGCGGCGACAGCCTGCCACCAGGAGGTAGATTTTGAGAAATAATTTAAACAAGACTGGAAAAAGCTGCTATGGGATCCTCATACATGTTAAGAGCATTATCATGCTTATATCAACGCCCACTTACGGCTTGACATCAAGCTTTGACTGAGTTAAACAGGGCCTCACTTCTGCAGCTCATAAAGAAATTTTTCACTCTAATTGAAAATTACTTTCGACAGGGTTCACAACTTTAAGCACTTTCTCTCCCATTATCTTTGCACAGAGTTCCAGAGAGGTATGAAGGAATTGCTTTATCTGTGGTTCCACATTTGTCAAAATGTCAAAATCAAGTTATTTCCATTATCGGGCTGTCTTAAAGAGGTGGTGTTGTGCTCATTTTCAGGTTCAAAATCCTATTTAGTGGTTGTACCAGAACAGGTTTACATGGTTTAATTTTCAAAAAACATCATTTTTTGTCATACTGCACATTGCTGCAGCTCCTCTTTTCACCCTGTGTTAAAGACTTCGTTTTAGCATGGAGTGATACATCTTGTCTCTAAATGATCTTTGTTGGGAGTTGCACATGCGCAGTTCCTAGTTTCAATTTCAATTTTATTTATATAACAACAATTATCTCACAGCGCTTTTCATAAAGAGCAGGTCTAGACCGTACTCTGAAGTTATTTACAGAAGCCCAACAATTCCCACCAAGAGCAAGCACTAGGCGACACAGGCAAGGAAAAACTTCCTTTTAAGAGGCAGAAACCCCGAGCAGAACCATGGCTCAGGGTGGGCAGCCATCTGCCTCGAGTTAAGGACCACTAGCCAATCAGAAGCAGAGAAAGGCAGGTCAGCGAAAAGACTGTAAACAGCTTCGATTCAGCTGTAGGCTACATGCTGTCAACCGGCTTGGCAACACAGACTGCAGCAAGAGTTTCAGAGTGGTGAGTTATTCATCTGTAACAAAAGTATCTTTCATCCATAAAGTTTTAACTAAGCTCTGTCTCTACATCACAGTAACAACTTTGTCCACTGACTGCCTGGAGGGTAGCTAGTGTTTGGAGGGGAGAGGAGAGGTGTGCTGCAGCTCAGTGTTTTTGAGGGCGTGTAGCCGCTCAGCCAGCATTATGACACTTATTTTTATTGTGACATCACAAGAAAGGGAAATAAAAGCTGGACTACTAACGAGATGGCAACTCCCTTTGGGCTGGACTTTGGTTTTTTTCACTTTGCAAACCTGTTACATGCAAAAAATATATATATAACTCATTAAAGGAGAGGGAAAAGCCAAAAACCACCTCTTCTACTGACGGTGACCCTGCAAAGGAAGACCACTGTCATGGTTTTGGGTTTTGTTTGGTGTTTCCTGTTTTATTTAGGTAATTGTCTGAGGCATTTGTCTCGTGCTTGTTTCCTGTCTGCCCTGACTCACCTGCTGTTGCTCCCTGTCTGCTTATGTATTTGTCACTCTAAGGAAGGGCGCCTTCATGTTCTCTTGCCCATTTGTCCTGGGTTTTACTTTGCATCTGTTTTCGCCTCTGTGGGACTGCTTCACATGAATTGTTTAGACAATGACAGTAATTTTTGCTTTGTCTGAGAGTATGCTATCAGGACCTCAACCTTTTCATTGCCTGAGCACACGGCACCTCTTCTGACAACCACACTCTGCAACTACTTGCTGCAAAAGAGTTCAATACTTGCATTTGTCATCAAGATGCCATTTATGAGTGTAAGTGTCATGATTACTGTTGACTATGTATAATTAAACATTTAATTATGGTTGCAGCAGAATATTTAGAGGTAGACATAAAATCCTGACAGGACTGAAAACTCATCTCTTCCAAGAACAGTTCCTCTTACTGTATAACACCTCTGTCAACTAAACTCTGTGTTTTTTCTTCTGTCCCCTTATAATTCTCTTGCATTAATTGCACTATTTGCCAACTCTTACTTCTTTCTCTATGTATTTACCCTATTGATGCTGTATGTGCAAGTAGCTCGTACTAGTATGTATTGTCACTTATAGATCTCTCACTGCATTGATGCTTGTATGTTGTTCCTCAAACGTAAGTCACTTTGGATAAAAGTGTCTGCCAAGTAGGCTTGGGCGGTATTACGGTAATATCGTATACCGCGGGATCTAAAAATAGCAACGGTGTCAGTTTCAATACAGTCATACCGTCGTAAAAAAATACAATGCATTAATATAGGAGACAAGAATTAAATATAATTTATGTAATGCCTAAAAATGC
>JAPMOB010249732.1:0-15188 GCA_029875015.1 Lepomis gibbosus
AACACAAAGAACTGGTTCGCGAGTAGGCACCGGCTCCGAACCGGCTCTCAAAATGCTTTGGTGGAAAAGGGGCTAATGTGTGCTGAAAAACGATTGGTTCCCGTCACATGCGCAAAACTACTGTAGTACCGGTCTTTAAACACGGTGAGTCAAAAAAACCCATCATCCATTGTCATGAATAGATGGGAGTCACACATATTTTAAGACCTAAAATGTGGGTTTGGAGCCCAAAACATTTGGGAACCTTTGAATTAAGGAGAAGGTAAGGACATAGAAGGGATAGAGAGAGGAAAGTAGGCGGGAAAAAGGACGACAAAAAGAATAAACAAACAATATGTTAGGAAATATGGAGACAAGTAAGAGGCAACGGAAGGAAAGCAGAATGGAAAGAATAAAATAGTTAAAGCCTCAAAAATTATAATATTAAACTAAAATACTGAGCTGGAAATTGTAAATTTACTCTAAAGTTACTTCATACCTCTTTTTTGCAAGAGAAGAAGAGGTGCACTCCCTGTGGAGACAGGGCCCTGGCTCCAAATCAACTGATTGGGATCGACAGCACAATCCACACATATGCTCGACTAATGGGGCAAATCAGCGCTTAGCGAGGAGGCAGAGCGGCGGCAAAAACAACCACATGTGACGGACAGAAGGAAGACGACGATCATGAGGTCGAGACGACAGGGATGTCCTAGCAGAAATTGGTTCGGTGTCGTCGCTTAGAGCCCTGCTAAATTGTGTTTTTAAGCTGGAAATGAGAAAGTGTGTTTTTTTTAAATGTGTGAAATTGTTTGTGTTGTGACCTCCAGCATGCACAGGCAGAGACAGCCGGGTCGAGTCAGGTCCACTTTGTCTCACAGAGAGACATGAGCGCACACGAGGATGATCAAATTGGACTTTTCACATGTTAAACACGGAGTAGATGCAACAACGGCAACACCTGTCCACTATCATCTGCTTTATGCTTTATTTGACCTTTTATTTTAGCAGGAAGGTCTCTTGGGATCAGAATCTCTTTTTTAGGAGAGACCTCTCCAAAATGGCAGTTCAATTATGTTTCAGAAACACAGAAGGCAACTGGAATAAAGAAGAGAGGGGGGAAAGTAAGAAACCAAGATATTAAAATCATACAATCTGTCCTGAGTCTCAGAATTAAACATTTTAAATAATTCTTAAGGATAGGGGCAATTGTATTTTTTATTTTATTGTCAAGTAATGCTGTAAAAAACCAAAGCCGACAATGAGCAAAATGCTGAGCCTTTTTTTAGAGTTAGGTGTTTTTGGAGATGTGTCTTCAGAAGGAACCACTGTGCTTGGACCTGAGAGCCACACACAGAGCAGGGAAGTCAACACCACTTCAAAAAATCTTTAATCCTCCTGTTTTGGTTCAGTCAAACTAAAGTTTTCAGCATGAAAAAACTGAGTTCTTTTCATCTGACTGTCATGAGGTTACATGGGTGATTTATTAGCTTTTGTTCACCTGTGATGTTTCCAGTCAGAAGACATTAGAAATTAAATACAATTAGTTGAGTCCAACACACACACACACACACACACACACCACAGTCCTCTTAATAATCCATGTACAATCCTTTTTCTTTGCTCAAAAATTAGTCGTATGAGCTCCTGTCAATGAGGTCTCCGGGACATAAATAGAAACGAGAAAGATAAATAGAAAATAGTTTAAAACAAGAACTTAAGTACATAAAAGATTCATTAGGTGATAATATACTGTATGTATTATTATGGATTTATCATCAACTTCATTTTGGACCTGGACACAGAATTAACTTACATGAAACAAACACAGCAGGGGGCTTAAAATGTTTTGTAAAGAAATCTAACTTCCTTGATGCAAATCTATAACATGTTCTATATCTGTGAGAGAGGAGTTGATTCAACTGCATCGTCAGAGGCAACTCTTTCTTATATCGTGAGCCATTCTCCTCAGTTATTAATGCTGTAAGAAATGCGCTCATAGTCAAAATGTTATTGTGCCTCACGCGATCATTAAACCAATTCAGACTTCAGAAGGCTGTTGGTTAAATTAAGGTGACTAAGTACAGCGAAGGTGGATTATGTGAGGAGTTATGTTTTTCACGTCATTACGATTCATCTTCTGGAGACCATAAATACGTAGCTGCACTCATTTAATGCAAATCCATTTAATCATTCTTTAGAGATTTTACTCTGATACAAAACAGTGTGGCTAAATATGTAAAAAAAAATATATATATATGCAGTATATTTAAACAAACAAGAGTTTAGTCTTGTGAAATGGCCAAACACCTTGTTAACGCTGTGATGCTACATTTATGTAATAATCAAACATTTTACATTTATTAAACTTAAAGGTAGTTTGGCCTTTTTCACTGCAGCCTCCCTCAATTTGCATTATGTGTCATCTTCTCAGAGAAGAAGAAGAAGAAGAAGACGTTGACGGTGTTAATATTTACTCCGCTGAGGAAAGGGCACAACACTCTGCAGAAGCTACAGATGACTTTAAAATGTCATTTTCTAGTTCACTGCCCTGTAACTCTGCTGCTGCTTTAAAGAAAAACAAATACTAGCATTTAAATCGCAGCCGCCTCAAACACTCAGAAACACTCACAACTGCAAAATGTCACAGAAACAAAGAGGACACTGTGATATTTACAGGATAATCCTGTATCAGTTTATGGGGACTGATTTTATGAAAAGTCTAGTTGTACCGGATGAGTAGTTTTGGAGGTTGTGACGTCCAACATTAACGCAGGAGGTGGGAGTTCGTGTCACATGATCTGCAGTTAACATACTAACTATGATCTTTCCCTGACCAAAACCACAGCCTTTGCTCAACCTTGTTACTGTGGCTGACATAAGCAGATATTGTAGAAAGGGAGGACTTTAAAACGTTTAAGCATAAAAAAATGTTGCCATTGATTGAACATCACTAATGGGTTTGCTGAATTATCCAGGGCTGAAATTCTTGTCTTCTTGTTGATATGAAGGAATGCAGTTCCACAGAAAAGGAACATGTTGAATCAAAGCCTCTGTGAAACAGTTTCAACAAAAACATTATAACCTTCACAAAGGGAGGATTTATTGTCGGACTACATTAGTTTAAGCTAGGGGCTGAATAAACAAGCAGTTCCACTACTGGGGTAGCTGTTGATGAAGCTTTATTTTGACTGTGTTTCCAGGAATCAAGGATGCTGGATGGAGAAGGGCAACTATATGTGACGCCCACTAGAGTGTAATCACATTTGTGTTTGATTTTATGGGGTAAGATCATCTGTATTTTATATCCTTTATTTAAAGAAGATTTTATGTGCTGTAAAACAAGTAAAATGGCTTTAGAAGTGTGTAGCAGCCTCCCGGCAGTAGGTGGCAGTGTGAGACTGTGGTTTACCCTCAGGGACCATGATCAGGAGCACATGCTCCGCTGTTTTCCCTCAATAACTGTAGAGATTTCAGCGAGGAAACACCACGTGTTTTTCCAGTATTTCAGGTTAGTAATGTGTTAAAACATCACGTTTGTTAGTGAATACAGAGAGATAAGTTCAGTAAGAGTAAAACGAGCAGGTTTTGGAGGTATGGTTTCACACGAGGCCCGCCGAGAGGTTTACTCTGTTAACAGCATGTTAGCGTTAAGATGCTAGCGTGGGCTCCACTGTTTTGGGTTAGAATAATATTCTGGCGGGCTCCATAAACGATGCAGCATGTTGGAATATTTTGAAAGGGTGTTATGTTTAAAACTGTTGACAATGCTGTAACTCTACTCATTTTTATATGTTTCAGTGATTCATACTGTTGTTATACTGTCAGTGAGTCAGGAGTCATATTTCGTGCATCAGTGTATTTTGCACTGCAGTAATAGCCAAAAGTATTTGGACAGACGAATATGAAAATGGATGTGAAATGTACAGTACTGACAAATACTGAGAAATTTAAACAAAGACGATTCTGATGGTATAAAGGAAAGAAATCAATAAATAACTGAGGAGATTTCAGGTCTCTCTGTCTCACCCTTTTTCCTGTATTTCAGGACACATATAGCTGCCTATGGGTGTCGCATGTAAATGTTTAAAACAGGGAATCAGCCTCTCCTGCAGAACAGTGAGAAAGAAAACCTAGTAATAGTCTTGCAGTTCAAAATGTCAGGAGTTTAAAATTTCTTCCTGTAAGACAAAACACACTGGCTTCAGGGTGTTTATTTATCGCTTTCCCTCCTTGCAGCACTGTTTGCAGCAGTCACATCTGTTCCCACATCACGCCATCATCACCGCTGTGCTCCCAGTCTCCATGGTGAGAGCTGCTGTCAGACACAGCCGCCGCGGCGAGAGGTTAATGTTGTCACCTAGAAAACGACACCTATTTATATCCACGCCGCACAGGTTTGGTTTCCTCGCAGGACGTCACACCTCAGAGGGTCGAGCAGCGACTGCGGCCCTGCTCGCTGTCCATGTCAACCGAGGAAGTCCTGTCAGTCACCACCTCACGCCGCCGCCAGACATCTTCTCTGAGGCTGAAAACGTCAGTCTGCTGTGACTGATGGGAAGTTCAGAGGGTGTGTAATCTCTGAGAAAACGTTTCACTGGTCAAGCAGAACGTGTCGCACTGATCCGAAGCAAAGGGATTTCTGTTCGGTTGCTGTTTGGTTGGAAATCCTTCCCCTTATTTTCCGGTAAATCGATGACAGCCTGCAGGACGTGACGGAGTGAAACCAACCAGAGACACCTGGAAGAAACTGTAACACCAACAATCAGCAGACTCAGAAATTAACATCATTTTTCAGGTCTGGGAGAACGGGTCCTGTTTGAATTCAAGTCCTGATCGGTTCACACAGTTGGGAACACACATCCACATGTTTAAGGGGGTGATGTTACCGCACACCACCACAGATTTCAGATTCAAGAAGATGATCTTTTGTGCAAAGTTGAGCTGGATTCTGATTTATCAACACAAACCAAAATGCCAACATATATCCCCTGAAGCTGTTGTGAACTTTTAACCTTTCCAGCGTTGTTGATGGTGTCATATGATCGACATCAGCAGATGAAGGTCAAGATCAACATGATCAACAAGTTCTTTAAGTGCCTTTTTTATTATATCTACATACATTTCCATGACAACAGGGCAACTCTATCTGCTGGTATAGACCATGTGATATGAACTGAACAGCTACTTAAGGGACCTTTAATTGAGATTGTTGAATCCACTCCATTAACTCTTAAGAGTCCAGCAGCCTAATTCGATCCCTCACAGGCCAAAATGAAGCCCCACAGTTTGCTTATGCTCCTCAGTTTAGAGTTTTAATGCTGTGAGTTGCAAACAACACAGATACTCACAGAAAATCTGATGAACACCACCTGATTCACAATTTACTTTAACCTTTTACTAATTACTAGTGCGTTTTAACACACGCTCCGTATAACCATACCTTGTTATTTTGACATTTCTGTTTAAGTAGGGATTCAACAACCAAGATACAAAATGTTAATTAGCGAGCTTTGGAGGTGTTGGTAAGTGTATTTTTTTTTAAACTTTGGAGAGAGCTCTCCCCTGCTTCCACTCTTTATGCAAAACTAGGCAACCATATCCTGACTCCAGCTCAATACTAAACTGCACAGCATGTCATCTTCTGTTACTCACATCAAAACAGCAACAAAAGATGTAGTCCGCCGACAGTGAAGTCGCGTGGGATCGTGAGAATTGTTGTCTCCACCAACGTTGCCTTCTTTGCAGTCGGCTTCTTCCAGTTAGAATTCCTTCATTGTACTGGAGGTTTTTACTGGGAGCAGGGGGAGAAAGGAGGAGATAATTCTGCTCCCAGGATAATCAAACTAGTAGAAATACTGAGTAACTTTAAAAAAATTGTGGATAGCGAACTCAACTTGCTGCAGACAATCAGACTGGTTTCTCTGATAAAGTAAGATCCAGATGTTCAGGAGCTTTTTAGAATCATCCACAGACGTCCCCACTTCTCTGACTTTCACTCTGAAAATACGTGATTGTATATTAATAAAGATATATCAGGCTTTGGACACGCTCACAATACTACTTATTAGATACATTCACTGTTTATTTTTTACAAAGAGTTCAGGACTTGTTGACACTTTATATGTTTCTTTATTCATTAAAACTGAGATTCTGGTGACCCCATAGTGTTTTTTTGTCCATGCGTTCTGTGTGAATGTAAATGTGCTGTGGACATATGAGAATGTTTTTCCTCGGCTGAAATGAATCTTTCTCTCTTCTCTCCAAAGGCCAACCGAGATGTAAACCTGAATCACTTATGCCTTTGACTTCGGAATGTTTTCCTTGGTTCTCGTCATTTCAGAGCATAAGAGGGCCAGAACAAGAATAAAGAAAGCTAATGAAAAGACTGAATATGAAGGAAGCTTTTTAAAGCCCCGAGAGGGAGCAGATGGTTCTGTGTATCATTGAGATTCAGTGGAGGTGCAGTTTGTGTAGAGTGTGGAGGTGTGAATCAGGGTCACATTCTCAGTTTTCCTACCTACTTTAATTTGAAAGAATCTGTTATGCTGACAGGAGACCTTCTGGTTTTTCTGCGGCGAGTAGGGAGAGGTGGAAGTGATGGGGAGATGGCCTGAGCTGGGTGAACTCCTGACCTTAACCCTGCTGATGCCGATCAATAAAAAGCTACAGAGAAAGTCAAATGATCACATGGTATGGATCAGAGCTGGGTTGCCTGATGGTTTATGGATTCGGAAATATACATTCATGCTGTGGGTGTGTTATCACGTTGTCTCAAGCTGTTAGTTGGTAGGGCATATTGGGAACAGACAAGAGGACACATGGGTCTATCACCCCTCATGTTTTAGTTTCCTGTCATGATCATTTATTTTCTTTACTAAAGTATTTCTCCTTTGAACATTACAGAAAGTGGAAAGCGTTGCTTTGTTAGAACCATATAAAAGGTCCGTTCCACACTGCTGTTGATGCGCGTACACACTAGTGTGTAACTGGGAAAAATAGTATATGTATTTTCTCAATGAGTGTGTGTGTGTGCAAAGCGCGGGGGGGTTACAGTAGAGTGTGCAGTGTAGGAGTGAGACCCTTATACATTTCAATTGGGTAGCTTTTCATTTTAATACAGTCTGCAGCTTGAAACCATTTAGGAAATCCATCCCAAGTTCAGTGTTTTGAGACAGATGAGGGTGCGTGGGTGTGTAGTTATGTGTAAATTCTTCAGCATTGATTTAAAAACACAGAGTTGCAGCAGACCTGCAGTTTTCTGGGAGTTAGCTCCAGATATCTGGTGCATAAAAACTCAAACCTGCTTCTTTATGTTTAGTTTTGACTCTAGGGACAGAAAGCAGAGCAGAGAGGTCTGGTTCATAACCTAACAACATTAAAAACCAGAAATGTATATTGGCCCTAAACCATTCAGTGCTTTTATATTATAATCTAGTAATATTACATTTAAGAGCTGAATCAGAATCAGAATCCATTTTATTCACCAGATATGTGTACACATATGAGGAATTTGACTTTGGATTGTACATGGCTCACGATGTGTTTACTAAGACAATAATAAGTTTAAAGTATAGAGAACACAAATATACTATAAACAGAAACAAAACAATTATTATGAACATGTCAGAGGGGGATGTGATATGCAGGTACACACATGCATGCATACATGTACACACGTGTGCACAGTGCGATGAAGCAAAGGATGCTGGAATAAATAAGTATTTTGTGCAAGTGTTATGAACGTGAGGTAAGTGGGTGCACAGGAATTGTTCTGGCACTGTGAGTCAGAGATCAGCTGTTAATCAGAGTGATGGCTTGTGGGAAGAAACTGTTCCTGAGTCTGTTGGTTTTGGCGTACAGAGCTCTGTAGCGCCTCCCAGAGGGGAGGAGCTGGAACAGGTTGTGTCCGGGGTGAGATGGATCTGCAGTGATGCTTCCTGCCCGTTTCCTGACTCTGGAAATATTTAAGTCCTGAATGAACGACAGGTTGGCACTGATGATCTTCTCTGCAGTCCTGACTGTCCGTTGTAGTTTGCTCCTGTCCTTTTTGGCGGCAGATCCAAACCAGACAGTGATGGAGGGGCAGAGGACACACTGGATGATGGCTGTGTAGAACTGGATCAGCAGCTCCTTGGGCAGGTTGAGCTTCCTGAGCTGGCGCAAGAAGTACATCCTCTGCTGGGCCTTCTTGGTGATGGTGTCAGTGTTGGGCTCCCACTTCAGGTCCTGGGAAATAGTGGATCCCAGAAACATGAAGGACTCCACAGCAGATACAAGGCTGCTGAGTAGGGGGGCAGAGTGGAGGGGCTCCTCCTGAACTCCACGATCATCTCCACAGTTTTGAGTGTGTTAAGCTCCAGGTTGTTGTGACCTCACCAGAGAGCCTGCTAATCGTGTCTGCAGTCATGAAATCCTTTGAAAGACTGGTGTTGGCCCACCTGAAGGACATTACAGGCCCCTTGTTGGACCCCCTGCAGTTTGCCTACAGGGCTAACAGGTCAGTGGATGATGCAGTCAACTTGGGAGAGTATAAGAGAGTCCCAAGGCTGCACGGGGAACAGAGCGACAGGCGTCCTTTAATGCAGTGTAGCAGAGATCCAGCATGTTAGTGTCCCAGGTGGGACACCTAATATGCTGTCTGTACTTTGGGAGTTCATGGTTCAGGTTTGCTCTGGTGAAGTCTCCAAGAACAACGAGCAGGGAGTCTGGAAGTTTTTTCTCCTAGTTAGTTATCTGGTCAGCCAGGCAGAGTAACGCCTCACTAACACAGGCCTGAGGTGGAACGTAAACAGCGACCAGGACAAACGAGGAAAACTCCTGCGGTGAATTAAACGGTTTACGAATGATGAATAATGTCCCTAAGTGAGGGCTGCATGATTTCTTCAACACTGACATCCGTGCACCAACCTTCGTTTATGTAGAGACAGAGTCCGCCTCCTTTTATTTTTCCCGTGAGCTCCGTTACACGATCCGCGCGGATTAGATTAAATCCCGGCAGGTAGAGTGCGCTGTCTGGGATGTGCAGGGCGAGCCAGGATTCCGTAAAACAGAGGGCGGCTGATCTCAAGTCTGCATTAGTTCTGTTGATTGGAGCGATATGATCCACTTTCTTGGTTTTAGTGAGGACTCGTGCAGCAGCATTCTGAATCAGCTGCAGCTGACACAGGGGGACGCAGGGAGACCTGTAAAGACATAGGTAAAAGATATTCTGTTAAAGATGGCTCAGCTCCAACAAGTGAGCCCTGACAGCGAGGCAGCATGAAAACACCATGACCCTGGAACAAGCTCAACTAATATCCTCAATTACCTCTGTGCTTTTCATGCTATGACTTGCCAAAATGTCTGCTGTGAAAAAAAAGTCTATTAACTGTTTATTTGTAGTTATGTGTGTTTATCTATCGAACAATATTGACTCTCTGTTTTAGCTCTTTGACTCTCAGCTGTTTGGTGCTGGGCTGCACGGTGACTTTACCACAGCTTTGTCACTGAAAGCAGCTTCTTCCTGCTGGAAACAAAGTTGACCAGATCACTGAGAGTGAATCAAAACAGTTGTGGACCAAATAATGAGCTGAAAGTCTAAAGCTGACAGGAACTGCTGTCGGCTGAGAATTCTCTGTATGTTCATCACTTTGAGCGACCGCTTTTATGTTACAAGTAGCCATTTGAGCCATTGTTAATATCAAATCTTATATCAATGGCGGTCGCTGTGACCTAGTGTGGATTGGCCAAACTCAATGAGCCTTTTAGAAAGAGATGCAGAACATAAGACAGCTATTCACAAGAACCTTGAGTCATTATGTTACATCCCATGAAAGGCAGCTATTAGCTGGGAGCAGACAATGTACTAGGTGTACAATGTGTAGGTGTTTACTGCCACTCTGATGAAGACATGCTTTACATAAATACAGTGAGCTCCAGACTTTATCACACCACAATCTATATACTCTATATTGCACCACGCCACCATTCATATTGGTGTGTATCTATACATATACATATATATTTTGCAAAGACACATTTATAGAGCTATTTGATGATAAAATATGCAAATAATTCTGGAATGCTGCATGTGGCTGTGGTCCCTCCAGAGTTGCCTGAGGCGTCACAGTCACTGTGGCCATGTTTTTATTGTGAAGGGGGTTGCATCTCCATATCAGTTTGCAGCTCCTCAACTCCTCTAGTCTGCTTGGTCACTCTCATTTTAAAAAGTTGACCCAACTTGTCATTTCATTTCCCGCAGACATGCAGCATATTAATATCCTCACTCTGCATTTGCCTGAGGATGATTACAAAGCTTACCTCTCAATCACGGGGCGCTAATGATGGCGGCCAGGCGTGATCAGGTGATTGATAGGTGGCATTTAGCGTTGATGGAGCCCAATATACTCTGTCCTCTCACCAGAGGCCCGCAGGGAGGAGAGCGAGCCACAACCTTTCAATAATCGAAAGCCTCTCGCCCGGTGAATGGCTGATCCTTTTGTTCTAATTAACCCGTGAAATGAGTTCAGCGGCTCCCTCTCTACCTGCAGCGTAAACGCTCTAATAGTCTGTGAACGGCCACGCGAGGGGAAGAATGCCAAGAGGTGCAAGGTCCGCCAGGCGACTTTAAACAGATGCTCTCTGTCTCTGATAGCATTAGCATCAGGAGAGGGGAAGATCAACCACAGTTTGATTTGAAGGGTATTCATTTAGAAATGAGACTTCTTAGAAGACAAAAATCCTGATGGCACAAAGCAAGTCACTGTTGATCATTCATTTTATTGGACAAAAGGTCATTGCATGATGCTAATTAGTTAGCATGCTGCAGAGTCTTAAAGTTGTGTTTGTTAAGATTTTTGTTTATTTCTGTAGAGGGTTGAGGTGGATTTAGTAAGACTTCATACAGATAACTTGAGTCCGTCTGGTTTTAAGGTTGCCTCCTTTCATTTTACAAGACAACAAACATGCACGCAGACAGAAGCAGCAGCAGAACAATAGCTTGCTAAACCTTAAAACCCCACTCATCCTTGATAGTTTTGATACTCTGGTGTTTTTCTGCACCACCAAACCCCACTGAGCTTGTATCTATTTCTGCAGATGGGAAGCAGTGAAGGACTCACAGAAAAAGAGAGAAGAGGAGTGAGGTGGAAAAACAAAACAAATTCTCCGACATGATGCCTGAGGCAGAGAGGCTCTGCAGGCAGACCGGTTCTCCTTCATCTTCCTGCCGAACTGCGGAGAGGATTTTCAAACACCGTCAGAAGTAGAGGGCATCCCCGCTAACAGGGAAGAGGGCCGGCGGCGGCGCTGTCAGTCAAAATGTGAAGAGGCTCATCTGTCCACGTGTACAGCTTTCTATTTATACCATGTTGTTGTAGGAAGGCCCATGGGTCACCTGGCAACACTGCAATGTGTATATGTATGTGTGTGCATGGGAAATCAGAATTAGGAAAGGCTTCTTTCTTTTCAGATGTTTTATTTACAGCATTATATGTTGATATTTATATCATAATAGGCTGTACTTTAACTTATTGGGAGAAAACTGGTAGTTCTATGTAAAATCAGACATTGAGCACCCCCATATGGCCAAAATGGTATGATCCTCGTTTTATAACGCCACTGGGAAGATCCGATTGTGAGATTGTCAGTCAAATCAGGCTCCTCATTTCTAAGCATTGAATCTTCGGCTCTTCGGGGTCAGCCCTATGAAGATTCATCGTTAATGGTCCATGCTCTCCAGAGTGACATATTGAAGTGTTTTCTGATCTGATGCCAGTTTGGTTAACATTTGGTTATGGTTAGGGTATTTCCATGGTTAAGGTTAGGGGACCTGTGTTGTCATTGTCACAATAATAACCACCTAGTTACAATCAGGGAAAGACCCCAGTCATGGTTAAAAGAAATCAGCGAAGAATGCCGGTCGGACACAAAAAACGTACAGCGCTCTCCTGTGTTAAAGTCTGACGTTTGTTGATCCACCCATCCAAACCACATCCTTCCCTGTTTGCAGTCTTTATCACTCTTTAACATCACAATACTTCCATCTTTGCTTAGAGAAGAGTTGACATTATCTGGGTGTCCTGTGTGTTCTGATCGACACTTCGAGGTGAGCATTACTCAGCCAACAGTTCTAAGTGAATACCTATTCAATGAGCCTTTTAGCACCGGGTGTGGAACCCCGGTGCTAATCAGCCAAAGAAAGAAAGAACAGAAGACAAAAAGAAAGAAGAAAAGAAAGAGATGCTGTTGAAACGTGCTAAGCTTGGATTTTAATAGTAAAATTCATAACACACCGCCTATTGTTAGTTTGTTGAGGTGACACCAGGTTTGTTCTGCAGTTCTCCTCCGTGAATAAAATTCTACGAGACAGTCAAGTAGGAAAGTAAAGTAACACAGGGTTCATCAGTAGAGTTTGGTACCTAAATCCCCACCAGCTGCAAAATGTGCACATCAGTTAGAGTACAGCTTGAATTGGAAAGCCAGTTTACGTTTGTTTAATACATGAATATCTCTGCACTTCAAATTAACATGACAAGCTCTGGATAGCCTTTCTTAGTCTCCAGGATGAGCACGAACCAAAACAAACAAATAAACAAACACTCTGTTTGACACCATGCGATGTCTTCAATGGGTTTGTTTTCTTTATTAATCCAGCATTTTGTCTTGTGGTCATTGTAAGACTTTGATAAAGTGATAATACAAATTAAAATAATTTACACTCACATACCATTATGAGAATAATAACAAACCTTTCATTCAAGATATGCAGCCTTAAGGTGACGATTCACCCACAGCACTGTTAAAGTTCACACCTCATGAAATACAATACAGTATGTCGCATGTTTAAAAATACACCACTGAAAAACACTCACACATAACAATATGCACAATATGCACATTGAACAATGCAACACTACAAAATACACACAAAGACACTTGTAGAAAGTGAAATTAATTTAGTGTGAGAGCAGTTAGTAACAACAATGTTGGACGATGGGAAGGTTATTTATTTTAGACTTTCAGATGGATCTTTGGATCTATTTCTTCTCTTCTAGATGCTGTAAACACGCACACGCACACACACGCACACACACACAGATGTATAATCGGGTCTTTTCCAATCACTAATACCCAGGGCCGTCTCGTTAACATGCAGCTCTGCAGCAGGTTTGTCCAGATGCAGCCGATGATCTGATGATTTCTGGCATCAATCTGCTGCTTTTGGCAGCTCGACCAGCCAAACAGAAATATAGATTTCACCCCAAACACACACACACACACACACACACTCTAACATTTACACTTGCATGCACATTACCTTTGGCTGTTATTATCACACCGCACCCACTCAGTGATTCGGTGTATTGGTTGAATGGCCAGGGGCTTGAAGTATTGAGTCCTATTACAGCGGTCCGAGCCGAGCGGGATAGCATCAATGTAAACTTGGTAAACAGTGGGGGGGGCCTCTGGCTGTTTCTGCTGCTCTCAGGCGGGAAAATGTGCACAGACTTCAAAATGTCATTTGTGGTTGCTGGGCAGATTAAATAGACTTGTATACATTTTGGGGGGGGAACAAATCTGATTGAAGCCAGAGTAGCTCCTGGCTGTTTGGCTGCAGCTAATAAAGCAGCTTGTATCTCTGTCTGGTTTGCTGAATGGATACAAATAAACAAGCACAAACACCTTTTCAAACCTTCACCTGCACATGAACTGGCATCTAAATCTTCATCTGCGCCCCAACAAAAGCTGTATCCAAATCTTCACCTACAATCTTCACCAACTGGAATCTAAATCTTCCAAACTCTAGAACTTCACTTTCATCCAAATACTTTTGCAAACCTAAACCTTTATCTTAATCTTCCAAAACAAATCCTTTGAACTTTTTTTCCCAAACCTTCATATGAAAGCTCATCCAACATTTATATAAAATCTTTTTTCTAACCATTTTCTATCTCTTAACTTATCCCAATTTTGGTTTTCACCATCTAGCCATGCACCCGGTCTCTAGCTGTGACTGTCATTTATCACAGTGTGAAACACAGCAGTAATAGACCCACAGCTGTAGGCTATATCACACCACACCCCATCTATTCCTCCTCAGTTTACACTATCTCCCAAAGGTTTAACACTTTGACAAATGTTCGAAATGTCCTTCATTGACTGACAACAGCTAAGGCATCGACTGATGGTCTCCAGGGATCGGCTGGGTTCGGATGTCGACTGTTTAGCGGCACAAAGCAAATCTTGTTAATGGAGTCCCAGGAAAAAACAAAAACAGTCAATTAAACCTCGGAAAAGAGGAGCTGAGGGAGAGAGAGGAGGAATAATATAAGACAGACAGATGGAGAGAAATAATAATCAAAATGAACAAGACCAGCTGAGGTAGGTAGAAAGTGAGGCAGAGGGAAATAATGAGAGGAGGATAATCCCAGGTAGAGTCAGAGAGGAAGGCCAAATAAGGGAGGAAAATGAAGAAAAGTGGAGTGAAGGAAGAAGGTAAAGCGAGCCAGTTAAGTACTCGCTGTTTGCATGAGGGAGCTGCAGGCCTGAATGACAAAGTCCCCATTAAACCAAGATGGAGTCCCCTGCCTGCAGCAAAGCACAACCAGCACTGAACTCTCTCAGGTGGATCCATTACAGAGGCGTAATTAGAGGCAGAACACAGTGATTTCCACAGCCGGGTCACTGCTGCAGTTAGCAGGAGAGCTGCTGAAAACCTTCACACCGACTTCTGAGGGGAGCTAACCTACAGGATGAGTTCTTACGATCTGGACTGGTCTGTTACTTTATCCACATTCTTCATTATGTTTGCAGATTGCAGTGATACATGTTGAGATTCTCAGTGTCCCCAGACAAATGACAGATGAACTGACCACCAACTCAAAAAGCCTGGTCAGCATTTAATATGGTGGAATTTTTTTTCCAAAATCAGTTAATTTCATCAGAATTGCCTCAATTAGCAGAGCTTTTTCATTAAAGAGGTCACATTCTGCTTTTTGGCTTTTCCCCTCTCCTTTATTGAGTTATAAACCTTTTTGTGCTGTAACAGGTTTGCAGAGTGTAAAAGCCCAAAGTCCAGCCCAAAGTTAGTTCCCATCTCCCATCTCTGAACTGAAAACAGCTCGTTTGTAGTCCGGCCGCTTCCCTTTCATCCCTGTGATGTCACAGGGATGAAAGCTAAACGCGCCTCATATAACGCTCGCCGAGCGGCTACTCCGACACGCCCT
>JAPMOB010249733.1:0-14112 GCA_029875015.1 Lepomis gibbosus
GGCGATATTTTTTTTGTCGCCCGATAAGAGTCTCGCGTTAACGCAGCCGTTAACGCCGATAACGGCCCACCACTATTTGAGAGTGAAAGTTTTCCTTTCTCCGCTTCTAAGATTCTACTTTCTTCTTTCCCCCCCAATGTCTTTGTTTCCTTTCAAGTTTAAGTGCACCACAAATCTTGTACGACTGGCGGCAAGTGACAACCTGAGTCATAAACATTTGCAAATAAGAAAGAGGACTATCACCATGCTGCCAAGTTGAAATTAGACAGGCTCAGAGTTTGGGTTTGCTTCTCTTTGCCACCTTGTTAACTGTTGGAACCAGAAAATGAAAATTTGAGCAGTGTGATGGAGCCTAGAATAGCAGCGGGTGAGAGTGAAGTGCAAAAAGACACGATAGATAGTTAAAGTACAAATAAAAAATCGGAATATGTAGTAGCACTTGAAAGACATAGAAACGTGTTTGTATTAAGCATTCATCTGATGAAGTGAAGGCAAAATTTATTTTAGCTGTGCCATCCTGCCCCAGTTTATGCCAACTTCATAATACCAATTACAGGAAACAAAAGATTTCTGTCACATGAACATGGCACAATGTGGATTGAGATGGTATGTCATTCAGAGTTGCCACACTTTTTCCAGATTGATAAGGTTTACCTTCCAGCTAAAATTGAGTACCAACCTTTTTATATACAGTCTATGGTACCAACGCTAGCTTATACAACCAACACTGCATTGTCTCCATCCATCCATTTTCTGACCCACTTATCCTGGTTATTATTCCTTCTGAAGAACATCCAACTTACATACATTGTGGGGGTGATCATATATTAATTGAACTAATATTAATCATGGAAGAGCCATCATGTAGTATTAGCTTAATTGTGGTTCATTTCAGTCTTTCCAGGGAATCAGCTAAGTGATTTGTTAATAATATGATGCCAGTTATTAATATTCAATAAACCGCTTAAGTCACTCAACCAATTAGTCTCTAATCTTCAGCTTTTAGCTTGACAAAACCCAGAAATCTATTGTTTTCTTGTATCGCATTTTAGTACATTAATGAAGCAGTTGTTTGTAAAATGTCAGTTTAAAGGTTGATGTATTTCTCCCCATGTTGAACATATTGATCATATATTTATAGAGCATCTTTATTTCTTCTTTCTTTTATGTTTGCTTTACAATGATCATGATAAACAATGCTAGACAACGGGTCTGTTACAGTTTTTCACAATTGCTGAGACACATTTCTTGATACCTTCATCCATTTTCTCGAAAATTTAAACACAAAACCTAATGTTTAAACTACATTCACAAAATCCCTGACTCTTCTGGCAAAATCAAACAATTGCCTCAAAATGATGTGATCAGTGTTTAAAATTAAACACTGCTTTAAAAACATAAACACAGACAGTCAATATGTAAAACACTATAGAGCATTCTTTGGACACTACATCTAAAAACTGAGAACACAGTGTCTAGGGTATGTAGTTACAGAAAATGTTTTTTGTGTATAGGAATTTTTAAAAGTATTGTAATTGCAACTTAGTATATAGTCAATTTATAGTATACTGTAAGTACTGCATGTAATATGGTATTGAATATCTGTATATTCAGCACTTACATAAATATACAGCCCTTTACGTAGTGGAACACCACAGTGCCATAGACAGGATGTACTGTGGTCCGATGATCATGCTGCTCACGCTCAAACACAAAATTCCAAAGACACCCAGAAAAGTAAATTATTTTATTACAATTTTTCTTGATCGCTTAAACACATTTCTTGAAATTATGCCTCTTTTTCTTGAAACTCTAAATACAAATCCACAACTTCACCCAATTCTCTAAACATCAAAACGTCAAAATTCAATTTTGGTGAAAAAAACAAACTTTGATATCAAACATAACACACAAGCTCTCAAAAACACAGACACACACACAGACACACGTACACTACAACAAAGTTTTATACACCGGTGAGATAAATTCAAAACAATACAAAAACTGGTTATTAGTAAAGTTGCTTGTGGCTGTCTCACTCAGAAACCTTTTTGCATGACGAACGCAACAAAAGACATAACAAATGTAAACATTTGCACTGTTTTTATTTCTTAGTACTGTACAGTACAGCACACCAAACAACTAATTCTGCCCTAGCATCTTGTCTTTGGTCTGGGATAGGCCAGAGACACCTCATTCTCCACCTCCTCCTCCTCTTCCCTACTCCTCCTATCTCTACCTCCTCCTCCTCTCTAGTCCTCCTACCTCTAACTCCTCCTCCTCACTATTCCTCCTTCCTCCTCCTGCTCCGCCTCCCCCTCCTCATCTCCATCCTCACTGTTCCACTTCCTTCACCTCTTCCTCCTCTCCATACTGCTCTTCCTCCTCCTCTCAGGTGTCCTCTACCTCTTCTTTGACATCTCTCTGAATCCATTTTTTCCATAACTGGATGTACTGACTCTGGTCCTTTTATCTGTCTATTGAAGCTTTAGATTGATGTATTATCAATTTTGACTCGTGTGTTTAGTGAGTCAAAAATGGTCAAAATAAAGAGATTCTATTGGTGAGTTTGACTGATCAATCATGGGTTTGCACCGGCTGCATGGCCACGCCCACAATCTCCTCACCCTGATGGCTCCGACCAGCATCAGCTCTACTGGAGACGGAGTTGTTACTTGTAAAGGCTAGATGGAGGTAAGTGGATGTTCATGTGTTGCTCATTTCCATTGAAATGTTTTTAAATGTAGTATGGCATGATTTAATGATTTATATTTACCCTTGGCAAGGTCACAGAGTCTATTGCTGTCTCCTTTTTTAGGACATGTATAACAGTTACAGTTTTTTTCAATTGTTTACACACAATTTTGAACAACAAGTTCTTGTTTTCAAAATATAATCACAATTATCCAAACACCACACTCAATTTGCATAATTCCTAGATTGTTTGCAAAATGACACACTTGTCAAACACTGTCAAAACAAACACACTTCACTCAAAGCATATACACATATTTGTAAAAATGCTATTAGTTTTCATTTAACCAACACAGTGCTCAATGATCAGACACTATTGCAGCCAGTTTCACACTGCTGTGATAAATAAAAAACACATTTGTAAAAAAAAACAACTAATTTTCATAAATAGCATGTGCTAGATTTTTGCCCAGACATTGTTATGTAAGGGATAATTTAGATTTTTTTAAAAGTGACAAACCCACAACATTCTTCATGATTAGTTTGAGATATATGGAGAATGTACACAAATAGGCCTACTATAAACTTACCAAGCACTAAACAACACTGATGCTGCAGACTGAATATTTCAAGTATTTATTTCAATACTTACAGTATTTCTTACCATAATCAGTTGCAGTAATCAACAATGAAATCAATGAAACAAATAAAATCTGTAGACAAATAAAAAATAATGCATGAAATACATTTTGAGTAGAAAAACTACTGTAAAAGCAACAAGAGTACTGTAACTATTCATCATCTCTCCATCTGGCTGGATAAGACCATAAGATTTCATCCACATCACAGGCTATGTCTTCATTGGCAAGGCACCGTTGGAAACCTCGTGTGACGAATCCACCCCTGCACAGAAGCTGCTTCGATAAGATCACAGACCTGCTCCATGGCCTGAATGAGGGGCAAACGGTCATAAGGCTGCAGGTTGTATTCCTTCCACCACCATGCTGAAAAAAACTCTTCTATTGGATTCAGGAAGGGGAAGTATGGGGGAAGGCATAAGACTTCAAATTCAGGGTGCCCATGGAACCAATTCTGGACCAGAGCAGTCCGATGTAATGAGACATTGTCCCTAACGACAATCTACCGCATCTGGTCCACTTGCTTTAATGCTGTGACAATCTCGTGCAATCTGTCAAGAAATGCAAGTATTAGATTTTTTGATTTTTTTTATTTTTTATTTTTATTTATTTTTCACAACAAAAACATTAAAACAGTGTGATATGTTACACAGATGTGATGGACAATTGCCCAAAAACCCTCAAGGGGCTTAATAAGTGGCAATCTCCATCTGCATTATTGGGTCCCAGATTTGCATGGTGGTGGAGGACCCCATTTTGTGTAGGGTGCAGGGTGTAAAAATACAAAAATACACATGCAGCCTACTGTCAAATGTCACAGTAAACAATATTGATGATAAGTACAGCAAGCTTCAGTTTTGTACTGTGTGGTTAGCGTACCTGTTTTCTCAATGAAATGTCCAAATTACTGACGCAACAGTATTTCTGCTGAGATTTGGTTGAACTCTTTGTCCAGCTCCCATCAGTGTCAGTCCATTATTGATGACATGGTCAATAAGTGTTGCACGGATTTCTTGAGTCAAATTTGGTCCTCGTCTTCTTTGTTCAGGTTCTATCAACTCTTCAAGTCCTTCTCTACCTCTTCCTCTACCTGGGCCTCTTCCTCTATCTCCTCCTTCTCCTCTTCCTCTACCTCCTTCATCTCCTCTTTGAGCTCCCCCTCTCATTCTCACTCTTCTTCTTCATTTAGCACCTTCCCTTTTTGTTGAAGACAGCTGCTGCCTTTTATAGTGCTGCATTTTCAAATTAGCACATATATGCTAATAAAAGGGTGAAAATATGTGGAGGTGTTTTGCTCATTGGAGTAGAATTTTGCAACAAACGTAAACAATCTTAAAAAACTGTAACTAACGTTAGCCATCTTAGCATGAAGCTTGACTGGTAGTGCACTCAGACATGACTAGCTAGGCTAAAGTTAGCTAATGTTTAACACATTGTACATGATATTCAGCAAAACTAGTTTTCTGTGACTTTGGTAACTGAAGTTTATGGTCACACAGCATAAACTGTAATAGACTTTAGACCACTGATAATACATTGAAAATATAGACTGTTAAATAAATATAGAAATATTTTGAGGTGTTGCTGCCTTGTTATGTTTTCTCCTTTAGATGTGACATAGAAGCATTTATTACACACATTTATTTTCCTCCTATAGCTGCAGTGCAGATCATTGGTCACAGCTATGACCAGGATGGTGGCCAGAGAGCTGCAGAGAGCTTAGGAAGAATCTTCACCCTGCCGGATATCTGTTGGTCTGGCTGGCTGCTCCGCTTCTTTTCCCCTCCCTGCGAAAATGTGCAGCACCGGCAGCACCGCTTTGCTCAGCCTGCCCCGCTTGATTCAGATTGCTCGACCCACCCTCCCTTTCCCTTCCCTTCATCCATTCATCCCTACACACATCCTCACTTCCCACTTCCCTTCATCCCCTCTTTCCTGCTCCTGTCATCCCTTCATTCCCTCATCCCCATCCATCCTCCATAGTCCATGCACTCCACATTCGCATGCACTCTAAGGGTGCTTTTACACCTGGATCGATCGGAGACATTGTTCCGAAACAAAGGAGCGTTTCCCTTTTGGCTCAGTTCGTTTGGTGATATGTGAACACAACAATCGCACTCTAAACCGGAACAAAACAACCGAGCCGAGGTCACCTAGAAGAGGTGGTCTCAGCTCGATTCCATACGAACCCTGGAGCGGTTCGTTTGCAGTAAGAACACAACCGACCCATGAACCGGAACAAATCAATGTGGTGCCTGGCAACCAACGCTAAAAGATTGCTTTTCAACAGCTTCAGCAGCGTATTCTGCTGCGGTATGTTGTTTATGTAGGCCTACTGCTGTTGGAGTTTTTTTTAACTTCGTGCTCGACGAAGCGTTCATAACCCCTCTCTTTAATTTTATCACTGACCCGCTTGTAGATTTCAGTGTTCTTATGTGTGGTGCACAACATCCCGGAGATGTGTTGTTCTGATCAAACATCTATTTCACCTCTTTGCAACGCCAAGTCCACCCGCGATTAATTTTGTGTTACTGTTGTCATGGAGATGTCCACCAATGGAATGTGGGACCTGCACACATGAGCTAGTGACGTAATGACGTAAGGAAAGACCTGGAAGGGTGTGCGATTTGGACCGCTTTACAACAGTGTGGTGTGAACACGCGGTGTGAAAGCACCCTAAATCACACATTGTTGTGGTGTGGTCCTTGCTAGTGAAGACAATGTTCAGTGTTATATGGCCCCAAGGTTGAATGGCAGTAGAGAACCTGTCCCTTATTTGTGTATTACCTGAACCTTGGTCAAAGTGTGAGATTGCCACTACGCTGGCCAGGGTCTTGACTACAAAGTGTGCAGATATTTTACAGCTATGTTGTAGCTGTGTTTATCTTTTGCCTCATTCATTGACCGCTTTGCAACACAAGATTTCATAGAGAGTGAAGATTACGTTTTTATTTTCTGTCCTGTAACAGAATACAGTTACTTTATTTTTGTATCCTGATTACTTAACACCGTTACATGTAATCAGTTACTCCCCAACCCTGCAAGGGCATCACAGTGCAAAATGTGTTTCAGTGAGTGATTTGTGTATTACCTGAACTTGTTTAAGGTTTTGTCAAAAGAGTGATTGATTCAACAAATGGGTTTAGGCCACTAAGCATTTGGTTCAGAGATTGAGGTTTAGTGTTTTAGCAACTGTGAAAAACTGTAAAGGAACTCTTGATTATGGCTCCTCTCCACTTTCCTTTTCGTAGTCCTCTATGATATGCTAATCATTTTATATTCAAGGTTTGAATTATTCAAAAAGGGTCACAGAAGTAATGTTCACTTGGGTTTGCTTTATTACATTTGGCCCTTTCCTGCGGTATTTTCTGAGATGCACTAACAGGAATTACATGGTGGGGAATTGAGAGGTGGAAGGTGTTAGTGCTCCTTAATGCCCTGGAGAGCTGGCCTGACTTCTTTTATCTCAAATGAGCAGATCAGAGCACTGCCGATGGATTGCTGACTGCATGTGAAAGATGTTCAGCTCTGCTGGCCGTACACCAGGTGAATCATGTTGTGGATTTGCACATGCATATAAATAGGCCTGGATTTTTATGAACAAGTTCAAGTGAGCTTGAACGTTTCAAGACTGAGCCATGAACGTCCTCTGAGCGAATGCAAGAGCAGTAAGTGGACTAGAATATTTTAATGCCGCATTCAGAATTTAATTTGTGGATGATGTGCAAAAGACTGACCTTTTTATCACATGTAAAGACAAATCCACATGCTTACAGTGTCTGAAAACATTTACTTTGAAGTGCATCAGCTTTCCCTAAAAGGATGTAACCACTGCTAAATGCTTATTATCACTTCCACATAGAATACAATTTTGAGTTTTTGTGTTTTCACAGCCATAACTTGTGTTAATTACATCATTATCTGCCACACAACAATCTGTAGTCATAGCTCTCTTTCTCTTTTTGTCACCCTTAATTGTACACAGAGTTTTCTATTATTGTTTCACGGGTTGACCTGACATTGCTCAGTGCTTCGGTGACTGGCACTGCTCTCTGCAGCATCAGCAGCAGTAATCAGTGGGCAAAACACTGCAGTAGAAAACTCTCAAGCTCAGAGGACGATGACAACCCAGCTGGCTGAAGCTGATTACAAACCAGATAGCAGCTGTAGATAATTGAAAGAACAAATTTTTGTGTTTCTTATGAAAATCCATTTTTGCCTAACAAAAAAGGGGGTCTTGGCTCAGATTTGGTGGGACTAAAGTCTCATATTGCTTACATTTAAGTCCTTGAAACACGGCATAATTTCCTGTTGGCTGCCCTTGTTAACAATCACACTCTGACATTAGCAGCTACCACAATGACTACAGGTCAACCTGTGATTGAAGTCTTTATGTGAGAGAATTCCTCAGAGAGCAGCCCGCAGAGTTTACTGCTTGGTATGCAGACAGACACACTGTATTCCAATTGAGGCATCACACTGTGATCCTCAGCCCCTAATCCATGTTGTTCATGGCCACGACTGTGCAGGAATGTGCTCCTCATAGCAACCAAGTGATTACAGGGTTTTTTTGTGAAGCATCTCAGAATTGTATTCTGTGTCACGAACATTTTAATTACACTCCGACTCATTCCTTTTCTCCCACTTGTCAAATTTTGTTATGTTATTGCTACGTTGACAACGCTTCCATATTTGTGAGCATGTGTCCATTTCATTCACTGCTTATCTATCAATTTCTTTTCTGCTGTGTCCCCAGTGCAGGCTGTTGTTCCTTTGATGGCAGTGAGGCAGAATTGTGCAAATCCATTTTTGTAAAGGGATCACAAACAGATGCTCTGTGTCCTCATTGGAGACTATGTGTATCTCTCTGTAAACCTTGTGTCTATTGTCTGAAAAACCTGGAAAAGAAATCTGTTCACAATGAGACATAGTTAAGACCTTACATTTGAGCTCAACTACAATACATCATAAAGGCTATTGTAAAGGAGCTATTGTCATTTTGAGGTATAAACTAAACAACATAACTGCACATTATAGAAACAGGCAGTTTACATTTTAAATTATGATGCAGCAATACACAACTACGTGAATGACGAATAAAGCGACTGCTCATTCATCTGTAAAACATATCTGCAGTTGGTTCTATACAAAAAAGGGTTGAGTCAGTAAAGATGAGAGATTAAAACAGGAAGCTATCCTCTCTCTATCCTGCCCATAATATTCATAATTGCTCCATTTTTACGATATACTTAAGTCAAGTTTTATTTTGAAAACTGTAATATATCATCATGTGGCTCAGGCAGGAAAGGCACAGCAGGCTTGTTATACAGGGGGGAAATGTAGAGCCTTTACACTTTTATGTGCAAACCTATGAAGTGTCACAGTGGCTGAAGGCTGATGAAGCTCAACCCTGCCTGACCTCGCTGTGGTGACATCCCCCTGGGATTTATGAAACTTTAAACTCTGTTCATATGCCCAAGGGCGGTTCTGGGTTTTGCCTCATAGACTGTATATTGTGTTGTGGTTCATTGTTCTGACACAACAATAGAGTCACTATGGAACGATATGGGGGTTATTTAAGGGAACTGTGTTGAACATATCGTCAAGGAGTCATTTAATTAATGTTTAGTTACACCTGTGCTTTTCCTTTTATGGCAAAAACAATGAGAAAGATCCAACAATAAGTACCCAAAGGTTAAAAGTAGTGCACACAGATTTTCAGGATAAATGTGACTAATCTCACCTTCACCACTTTATTATGGCTATGTCACATTCTTATAACCTGTAACCTGTTAGGATTTTACATTTCACCTGTTTAAGTCATGTATAAAACAGTGTAGATACCATGTGATCCTTTAAGCCACTCACTTGCCAACTCCTGTATATAGGTGACATGGTTTCCATATTCCTCCATGCTCTGAAGAAGGCCACTAAGCCAAAACATTAGCATGTTTGTTGACATGGCCAGAATAAATTGGCGAGATTGGGATTAGTCAACTTTGTCCTTTGTCTGTGTTTGTGCTACCTTTTCAAAACAAGACCAACGTTATTGGAAAAAAATGTTCTGTACATATTTTCTCCAACATTTTAATTCAAATAATTGTAATAAATTATGAGATAACTTTTTATAAAACCTGCATTGCATCTTGTGACTATTCTTGTTCACTCAGTAATTGGACTGTAGATGTTTCCTCTTGAACAGTCGTTCTACACTGACATTCACTGGCACCATACACCAGTTACTCTGCAGCTTATAACCCCCTTCAAAAGAACACTTTCTTCAGTTCAATGTTCAATGCATCCTTCAATGAGCCCCACCGTTTGATCAATTTTCTCTCTATTTTGTGTGTTTGTCTATGTTTACTCTCCCCCACCATTTGTTACCATTGTCTCTGTATCTGCTTCCCTCTCTCAACCTTCCTCTCCCTCTCCAGCGCCTCATCAATCTCTATTCTGCAGCACTATCTTTAAATCTGCTACAGTGCTTTCCTTCTCTTCCTCTGGCCTCTCTCTCACCACTTTCACCTCAGCGCTCTGGTGTTCCCTCGAGGAAACCACTTAAAGTGATGTTTTATTACAACTTTCAACAGGCAGACTTTTCCCACAGCCGCTTCTTATCCTCTTTCCTAATGACATTCACCAATTTAAGGGCCCATGCTTTATCTTTGTGTGGTGTTATCTTAGCATGTGCGTGTTATCACTGTACAATTGCACAATCTGGTGTAATTCCAATATCAAAAGTATTATTTTTAATTTACCATTTAACATGATTGTATGTTATGTTAAAAAGAAACTAGATTGTTCTTTTAATAAAGTGAGCCATTATTTGCAACATATTGTAACAAATATGATATAAAACAAAGCATTTGGTTATTTCCCTGTTTGCTGCATTTACTTAGAATCAGAGTTGAGAAGATCAGGGTGAAAGATTGATTGATACTCGCTGTTATTATGAAATCTCACTGATGGATGTTATCTAGAAATTAGAAAGTCTGGGTGGGAAATTAGTATTAATGGGTCACAAGCAAAACATTAAATTCACCGTATAACAAGGATAGGTAATAATCTAGATCACTCAGCACTTACTGTTCACCACATTAGAGGTCGACGATATGGGTTTTTGAGGGCCGATGCCGATATTAAAGTGAAAAAGAAACAATTTATACGCTCCTCCCAGGTGGTACTGTAAATGACAATGTCATCCAGATAAGTCTCCTCAATTTAACACACAAAAAATTGCACATCAATAAGTTTTTGCTGCTAGAACCTTACACAAAATTTGCTGTAATGACTACTTTCTATGCAGCATATTCACATTTATCCTTTTACCAGCACTTATCCAAAGCTACGAGAAACGATTTTTTAACCACCATCTGGCTCTAAAACATGCCGTCTATACTACATGACTTTGAGATTTCACACTAACGTTTCCGCTCTTCCAATGCACCAACTGCACAGACACGCGGCTCGCAGGCTGTTTAAGCCTATAGTTTAACCACTCATTAACGTTAGCACTCTTCCACTGATAAACATGGTATTAGCTAACTTTGTGGCTAATCTAATTAGCCTAGTCTGCATTGTGGCATTGTTGTTAACAGGGAGGTGCGAGCGTCCTGTGGTGGGCAAACTATGCAACAACTATGACATAAGTGAAGGATCTGACTCTCCATTTCTTTTTTAATCGTCAATAACTGGCTGTTTAAACGTAATAAGCTCATATTGGCCGATATCGGTTCGCGATACATTGGTCAGGTCTACCCCATTTACTTACAAAGACCAGGATCAGAAAATGTACCAATTAAAAAACAACACAAGTCAACTTGCTATTTTAAGTCTGTAAATTCCCAATAACTTTCAAGGACGGCTTCTCAAAAGAACCATATAATCAGACCCTTATTTTAGGTAAAAATTCAAGTGATTAAGTTTCAATTAACTGCCAGTTCAACCTTGAGTCTTTTAGTCAGTGCACAGCAAGTTTGCATAACATGTAAACGTTCAATTTGTCTGCAAATTTTACATATTTGTCAAATATAGATGTAGATATCTAGCCAAACTAAATAAACTAAAACAACATTCTCAGAACTTTCTCTCTACTTTAACTATAGTTAAGTCATAGCTCTTCTCAGGAGACAGATTTTTTTGGAAATAACAATACTGTAAGGTGTTACTGAAACAAGAAAAGGAATAACTGTGGAATAGGAATATTTAATTCAACCAAAAAGACGTAAATGAAAATGGTATATTTTGTTGCATGGTCAGCAGCGTAAAGATTTGCATATTTGCAATGACTACAGCATTCACATTACATAATCCTCAAACATAAAGAGATACGTTTCAGCCCTAAAAAAAGTGGTACATATATTTTGTGTAAATACATGTGGCCAACCTTTTTTTAGCCATTACCAGTGACCTCGATATCATTCCTGTTGAAGGTGAAAGGGTCCTGATTCTATGTTTAATGTAAACAGATGTCTTCTCAGGGTCAGGGATGAGGAGGGTATGCCCTGCCCCTGCTGTGCAATGGATTAGTAGCAGTGGCAGGTCATTACATATCTGGAAGCTGAGGCTAATCAGAATGTCGGCAGAGCAGCAGCCTCTCTGAAATGATTGCCTCTTTTTTACCTTTCAATGCTCATCTGTACTAATGGTGTTGTCACAGCACTGGCATTTTAATGGCCACCTACAACACATTTCCAATGCAAACATTGTGAGAAGGTGTCCACAGTTTGAGAGTTGTAAGTCTTGCATAAAAAGGGCATACATTTAGCACACAAGGACAGGAAAAGCAAGAGCAAATATTTCAAGCAAAAAGGATTTTGGTTCTGCAGGAAAACTGAGAGGTGTATTGCTGAACCATGTAGCATTATGATGGGATTATAATGTACAGAATACAGTACTGATTGGCATCCTGTAAAGCTGCTCTCTCAGTACACATCTATATGTGTATACATATGCACACAGCATCCTACTTACATCAATAAGAAAACATTTATGATCATTTGGATTTTATACATGCAAATAGTCATATTTGTAATTGCAATGCTTGTGTCAGATACAGCTGCTGCGTTGTTTTGCCTATTTTAATTTTCAGAATTTTACTTAAAATATTTTTTGGGATACTCAGTGAGGGCATATTGAAGGAATTTCTACTTGGTACTTACATTTTTTTCAGGGGACATAGTCAGTTTTCTAACTCATCCAGAAGTACATCTCTATCTCCTTGCTGAATATCTTGCCGGGGTCCTTTAACAAGCTTTGAGGTCTAATTAGCTTTGCATAATGCTCACAGGTAATGGCATCTAAAGAAAAACAACTGTTAGGAATAGGAATAGAAAATGTGTCAAAGCAGGAATTTCTTTATCAATATTGTGCAAGATTTCTTGTTAGTTTAAAGAACTTGCAGCTTCTTTAAACTAACAATTATGCACATTTAATACAAAAGAAGTGCACAGTATTACTAACATGTGGCCTTAAAATACCTAGTCTTTATTTATGAGGTTGTAAGCTCGATATGAGTGTCTGTGTATTTTCTATATTTTTTATAGGAGTTGTTTCCTATGCCTATATAGATTTAGTAACCTTGGTATGAAATACCCATATGGATTTATTGGATTTCATGTAATATATGGATATTGGATATCAGCACTTGCGCTCTACATAAATGTGTATAATTTCATTTGATACACAACTTATCTTTCACTGTTTGTACTTCTCTTGACTACTTTGTGCAGCAGTGAAAATAGTATGATGGGGAAGCAATTAACAAGATTTTGTTCAGAATCAGTTGATAAGAAAACCTGTCCTTGACAGGTCAGAAATGGTGGGAGCTATGCTTTCAGTATTTGCCTAATAAGTTCCCCTGGGCAAAGTTTACTTTTCACTAAGACATGTAGTTAGAGAGTCTTTTTTAAAGTTCTCCTTCTGGATTTAACACTGTCTTGATAAATTAAAGCTAGGGTAGGTTTCAGAAGCATTTTTTGTTATATCTGTTAAAATACTCTTTACAGCAATCAAATCAAGTCACAGTTTGATCCTCAATCCTTCTTTATAGTCACTCTCTCATCCCAGGCCCTCTACATTGCTCTCTGTCCCTGAGTACGTCCAAATCTCTTAATTGCATTCACGTTTCCCTCACTTGTGTCTGCTCCTTGCAGAAACCACTCAAGGAGAGAAGACACGAGGATAGATGTTTTTAGAGAAATGAGACGCCCTTTCCTCCGAAACATCATGTGAAATGATGTCTGTGTCTGATGACACCAGCAGGTGATCACAGCTGGATCAGCAGTCGGATCTAACAACTTTAGAGACTTCTGATGGAATTTGAGTCTGCACACATGTGTACTGTGCTGATACTAATAAAGACTCACAGTTATCACTGCAGAGCAGCATGTTTTCTCTCTGTAACTGTTACCTGTTTAACAAACACCTGCGCATGAAGGACACCCTGCATTCTATATTTATATAGTGTCCTGCTCAGAGGCACAGGACCAGTTCTACTGGCAGAAGGTGTTTCTATTATTTATTCAATATTTGTTTCTTTATTTATATTCTGATTGTAAATTTTTTATTATTGAACTATTTATTTATATTCTGATTGTAAATTTTTTATTATTGAACAACCCAGAATATGATCACAGTGTCTTTTGAACACTGGAAATTATTTATTTGGCCGAGTGTTTCAGGGGAAATTGAAACAATATAACTGTCAGGGACCAAGCAGTTAAGCAAGAGGAGAACAGGAGCTTTTTTGAAAAACAGGGTTTTTTATTTACCCTCAAAA